>JAKSZU010000024.1:32151145-32193598 GCA_026018925.1 Tupaia tana
CTCCTTGCATACTGCACACCTCCACCCATCCATGTCACAAATGACCAACTCCCTCTGTCCCCCCAGATCTCTGCTGAGGCACTGCTCCCTCTTAGAAAATTCCAACTCCCAGGGAGCTCCTTATGTCCCCTCCCCCACCCCCAGTAGTCCTATACTTTATATCAGGGCACAAGCTGTATCGTAACTGCCTCTTTGATCATCTGTCCCCACCATCACCAGCAGCAACCGGACTTTCCTGAGCTCAAGACTTATCTATTCACCTGTCTCTTCTCAGCGCCCACCCTGGCACCTGCCACATAGTAGATGCTCAATAAACAGCTGTTGGTTAAATGAATAATGCATAAATAAAAGCCTTTTGTTCCACTTGGCTTGATTTTCCAAAGACTGACATCTGAGAAGCAGAGAACATGTTCCTTTGGCTACATGAGGGGCCACTGTTTGCTTCAGCCAACGAGCCAATGAGCAGAAGGGGAGCAGGGACTCGAGAGCTCACCCTTGCGCGGGACACCCAGAGGTGGATGAGGATTGACAGCTACACTTTAGCACTGGGGAGGGCCTGGCCTAAGATGAGGCCAGGTGTGATCCTAACTCTTAGAGAACATCCCACTCTGTCTACACTGACTAGACTGATCGTTTTAGAAGTCAAGGATGAAAGGAACAAGTCTTGAATGAGCTTGATTTCTTTTGAAAAAACAACATGACACAGAGTTGGACTGGGCCATTTGACGAACTCCAGTACCCGTGGACTCCCTGTCACAGGGAGCTTCTGCCCTCAGCTACTGCATTACCCACTCATAGACAGGACCGTGGGTAGCCGAGTAGTCTGGGTAACACAGCAGAGAATGATTAGCAGGCAGAAGCCTGAATAGCTGGCCTTCTGGACAATGGGAAGCAGGAGTGAGGACTCATGCTACAGCCAAGGCCTATGGCTTCCTGCCAGAGGCTCTTGCTTCACACATCACGTGTCCCGTCAGAGACAAGAAGAATGTCTTCCAGAAATCCTGCTCACCTTAACATCTGGTTTAGTATTCTCTGCAGCAGCCCAAAGAGAGCGACTTGCTACTTGCAAAATCAGGTCAAAGTAAACAGAGGGGAAGGATGTTTTAACAAACAGACTTCATTCCATCTGGTAAACAAACAAGCTGGGGGGGGGGGGGGGGATGGCGGGGGGGAACATGGCTAGGCAAAGCCTTGTAAAAAGCAGCAGGGTTGAATGGGCAGTTTGTAGCACACGCAGGGTGAGTGAAAACATGCTGACGTTCAGGCTCTGAGACAGCTTGTCTGCTTGGATGATAAACATAAGGGAACGACTCATGTTCGTAAGCTGTTTTACCAGGAATTTGGCTACTACGGGGCCACCACTGGAAGCTGAGTGTTAACGCTTTCTGTAATGGTTCTCCAAAACAGCAGGATTTCCAAAGCACACAGTGAGTCAGAATGAATGGTGCATCGGCCCTGGGTGTCAAGGAAAGGGAGCTAACATTAATGAAATATCTCTATCCCCTGATGCTTTGATAGGTATTGTTCAATTGCATCTTTGCAACAAAACTGTAAAAAAAATAGATTATCATCTCTGCTGTCTGAATTTGAGGAAGCAACTGAATCAACGTAATTACACTTAAAACTAGTTAAGTTTCAGAGTATAATCTGAACCCGTGCCTCCCACCATCATTCGAAAGCCACATTTCAGGTTGCAACCACTGTCTGGCCGGCCGCTGTCTCAGACCACTTTCCACAAGGCCAAGCTGCTTTGTTTTCTGTAGTGGTTCAGTGGCGATTTCGGTGGGTCCATAGCCAATCCCAGCAAGCTATTGATCAGAGTGTCCTCAGCCAGGATCAACCTCTAGGCTAACCACTCTGTTCCACTTCGGCAATCCTGCCTCCTACCATACCGAGATTTAGTGCTTTTTCCACAAGACAGAACATCAGGATGACTACATAAAACTCACACTCACTTATTATTATTATTTTTTTTATAAATTTGAAAATCCAAATTCCCCATCTGCTCACAGAGGAGTCTTGTCTGGAATTAACCAGACAGAGTGATATCCTTATATTATAGAGTGGGTGTAGAGTTAAGGAAGCGAATTGAATTTACAGCGGTAACCTTTTCTTGCCAGGAAACTCATCCAACTAGGGTTGGAAAACCAATCCTCCAATCTTGGGTATTAATTGGACCCTTGGCCAAGGCAATCACTCTATCAGCCAATTAAGGTCCTTGGAGCAAGCACATACTGTCATCCTGAGCCAGCACAGACAGCTTATGGCCTGGTCACACACCATTTCTTTCCTTCTGCCGCCAAACCCGCGACTTTGCCCCCTGGTCTCCAGTGACTTGAGTTCTTTTTCTCAGTCTGCTGGCAAAATCACAGAACTTTTAAAACTCTCCAGGATCCTGCTACCCCTGAATATTAAAAAAAGAAGCCACGACTAGTTTATTGAAACTTGTGAAAAGTTTGTGAACGCTCAACAAGAGTCCTCTAGGAGTTGGTGTTCTGGAAAGAGACAGAGAGCATTGGGGAGTCGGGTGGCACAGGAAGACGGGATGCCAGCCAATGGGTTGAAGAGCATAGGACACATGCTCGCTTCTTGCCATCGCTCTTTTTCTTCTTCTTTTTTTAAAGTTTATTCACTCATTTCTTGCGAGAGAAAGAGACAACTCTCCCAATAGCGTCCCCACACCACAATCTACCCCGAGTCTCAGCTTACTGAATCAAGGCCGTAGGTGCACATGCTCAGAGAGGCTCGAGGTCACGAATCAAGGACCTTCTCCATCTGAGTCCAGTTGAATTACCACTGAGCCACCCCATGGCCCTCTCCCCATCTTTCTTTCCAATGTGAAAAGGAATATATATTCAAGACCTACACTCTTTCCGTTGCTATGGTTTCAACATCCGGTTGGTTTGGTGTAGCTTAATAACATCAGATAAGTGTCGACCATCACATTTGTTGGAAAGATTGAAGGAACACTCTAGCACTCACTGGCTACAGTTGGAATCTGGACTCTCTATCATTTTCTCGTCATAAAATCCTGGGCAAAGGATTTAACTTCCCCAAACTTCCATCCTGTCAATGTTAGATTGCCAATTTTTTTAAAAAAAATTTTACCAGTGGGTGTCTATGCTTGCCAGAGATAGAGAGAAAGTGAGAAAACATCTCCCATGAGGGATGGTCATGCCAAAATCCTTCTGCTCCCACTTCTCCCACCTCTCAAGACTTTGGGTGCACACACACACACACACACACACACACACACACACAGGTGCCTAGCATGTTTTTTTAAGTCACTGTGTCCAGCACTCGAACTGCCAAGTTGGCCATCTAGCCGCCTTAAACACTATGCCATGGGCTGGCCCACCAACAGCTTTAAATGAAATTTTTTTTCTTCTTTTTATTTCTTCCTTTTTCTTTCTTCCTCTCTCTCTCTCTCCCTTCCTCCTTCCTTCCTGCCTTTCTTCCTTCCTTTCTTTTCCACATGGCCAACTGCAGTTTGAGCTCCATCAGCAGTGACTGTATTTATGTGTGTGCCCCAAATCCTGTAAGGATGGAGAAATAGAGAAGAAACAATTGTGACATGACCCCATTAGGGGGTGCTTTCTCCCCTTCTCTCTCTCTCTCCCCCTCTGGCGAGCACATGCGTTTTGGCACTTTGGCAGTTAAAAATAAAATGTATAAAATTGGGCATTTCTGTGAGCTCCAAATCTGGGTCATTATTGTCTAACTTAGACCAATGACTATCATGCATTGGGATCCATGGAAGCCAAGTTCAATCCCCCGGAGAGTCTGCAGAGTTGCATAGTGTACATGCTCAACTTCGTGCACAAGAAGCAGAAAGTTTTTTTGCGCCATGACCGAGGAAGTGAAGAACCAAAGCGATCACAGCACAATTTTACCCAGAGAGTGTGTTTTCTTGAAATACTCCTTTCATTGACAAAAAGGCGAAGGATCTCAATGGATTTAATTATCTGGAAAATAGCATTAGACTCCCAGAGCATCTGTAGACAGGGAAGAGTGGCTTTTCCAGAACCCACAATCCATATGGTGGACCGCAGATGCAGGAATAAGCAGTGGCTTATAGACTGGACTGATAGGAAGCTAGGGAACTCTCCTGAATGAGCATTAACCAACTCACAGGGCTAGCAGGAGCCCAGGGTCACCCACTTACTGAGGGCTAGTACCCCAGGGAAGTATGTCGGTGTGGTCTGACTGCCTGGGACAAAGCCAAGTGTGAGGTTCAAGGGGACAGAAAGATTTCATTTTGTCCTTTCTTTCTTTCTTTCTTTCTTTCTTTCTTTCTTTCTTTCTTTCTTTCTTTCTTTCTTTTTTAGAAGTTTTTCCTATAGGGCGCGTGCGCTCACCAGAAAGACAGAGAAAGACAGAGAGACAGAAAGTGAGAAATCACCCCCCAGAGGGGATGGCCACACCACAATCCCTTCTCCTCCATTCTCTTCGCAGGATCTTGGGCATGCACGCACACGTGCCCGGTGTGAATTTTAAGCCACTGGGTCCAGGAATCAAACCGCAGTTGACTACATGAGAGTCCAGCAACATAGCCATTACGCTAACTGCTGGTCCCTCATTTTGTCTTTTCTGACATCATCTCTGACAGTTATCCAAGATTTGGGATGGTTGGTTTTGTCCAAGAATAATTAACTGGCTACCATAATGACAATTCATGGAGTAGCCTTAGAATTTGTCTCTGCCAGCCTGGGCTCACGGTGCATTGGTGAAGCATTGTACACAAGGAACCAGATCCCACATGGTCGAATGCAGTTTAGACCCTAACCCCAAAGGCTTGAAAAACACACTTGGTGCATGTAAGTGTAGGCCCAAAATCCTGACAAGAAGGAGAAATGAATTGTGGAGTGACCATGCCCCATTGGGGGGGGGGGTGTTCCTCTCTCTATTTCTCTCTCACACATGTGTGTGTAAGTAGAGGTTCCCTCTGGCAGTGAAAAAAAAAAAAATTTAAAAAGAATTTTTCACTGCCAACCCAAACATTAAGAGTATTATGGGGGGGAAATGATTCCTGTTCATTTCATCTATTTCCCTTAACTTCTGACCTCCATCATTAAATACCTTTGACATGTTCATATTCTGGACATAGTTCCCTTCCCTGCATCAGCCCTGGACATTAAGTTCATAACAGAGATATAAGTGTTTATGCACACGTTTATTACTGAGTTCCTACTGCATAAATGAAATGACAGAGCATGAGGGGCTGGGCAAAGACACGCAGTAGGGAAACACATTAGTATTGATAAGGTTCAAGTGCTTAGTGACGAAGATGTTAGTTCACCATTAGAGCCAGAGAAAGTGCCAAAAACTTGGAGGACCTTAGCAGAAAGGATGGAAAATTCCTTTGTAGGCAATGGGACCCATTAAAGCAGACTGCAAACTGTAAAATCAATCAAAAGGGATTCATAGATGTACCAAATATGTCCCTGGGCTGCAGGTGCCCCACCTGTCCCCTGCTGTGTGCAGCTCACCTTGTGCCCAGTTCTATTGGTCTAAAGACCAGGACCATTCCAACACCTGCTTCGTCCCAGCGGACACTTCCAGGTAAGCCAAGCAAACCCAGTCACAGCTACTCCACCCAGCACTGGTACCGTCTATATGGCATCCATGGCCTCTTGCCCAGACACCTAGGGTAAGATAGACAGGGTCTTGCTCCAGAGAACATTAATTTAGAGGACCAGAAACTTACAACCAGAGCTTTTAAAGACTGTAGTTTTGAAGAGAGCAGCAGTTAGCTTCAAGGCTATATCGCTGGACTCCCATGTAGTCGACCGCGGTTCGCGTCCCGGACCCGGTGGCTTAAAACTCACACCGGGCGCGTGTACGTGCGTGCCCAAGATCCCGAGAGGAGAACAGAAAAGGGATTGTGGCGTGGCCATCCCCCCTGGGGGGTGATTTCTCACTTTCTGTCTCTCTGTCTCTCTCTGCCTGTCTGGCGAGCGCACGTGCCCTATAGCAAAAACCTCTCCAAAAAAATAAAAAATTAAAAAAAAAAAAAAAAGAAAAGAGATGGGTGGGCCAGGTGTGGTGTTGCCGTGGTAACGCACAGCTGAGCAAACCTGAGGCTGAATGGGAAGGGCCTGGGTTCACATCCTGAGGTCTCCCTTTGCACATTGGGCGTGCCTGTGCCCATGGCCCCTGCTGGTTGAGGCTGGGGTGGGTCACAGTGTGAAGATCCTGCTGGGAATACCTCTCTCTCATTCTCTTTCTCTCTCTCTCTGACTCCCTCTCTCATGGAAGAAATAAATCATCTTTTTTTTTTTTTTAAAGACTGAGGCCTGGGACCAGCAGTTAGCGTAATGGCTCTGTCGCTGAACTCCCATGTAGTCGACCACAGTTCAAGTACTGGACCCGGTGGCTTAAACTCACGCTGGGCGCGTGTGCATGCGTGCCCAAGATCCCGAGAGGAGAATGGAGAAGAAGGGATTGCGGCATGGCCATCCCCCCTGGGGGGTGATTTCTCGCTTTCTATCTCTCTGTCTCTCTCTGTCTTTCTGGCAAGTGCACTTGCCCTTTAGCAAAAACCTCTCCAAAAGTAAATAAATAAACAAATAAATAAATAAGACTCAGGTAAAGGAGACTCTGCAGGACTCTTGCTGTGTTGAGTAAGCAAAGACCTTCAGCTGAGGCTGCAGACAACTCTCCCGGGCTCACAGAAATGCATGCAGGTTTCTCCAAGCCACGTCACCACGTCACTACGCAGAGAATGGCCATGGGGCAATTCAGCACGCTTGGGGTGGAACATTTGATCCACAAACGTGCTCTGGAGACGCTCCTCCATCCCGCTGCTGTGCTGAGCACCAGGAATATGGTGGAGAAGAGCACACAGCTCATAGTCCTTGCACTCATAGTATAAGCAGCCATCAGGCAGGTCTGCAGATGTTCTTGCGACAGGGGACAGGTGGAAGGGACAGCACACACAATTGCCTCTGACTCCTTATTCTCAATCCACATTCAACCCAGTGACAGGCTACTGGCTTATTCCTGGGTTTTGGCCATCAAAATAATGCCACATCGAACATTCGCGTGCAAGCTGTTTTTTCATGTCTCCTGGGTCTATACCTAAGAGTGGAATTGCTGGGTCACACATACATCTGATTGTTTGCACATACTCTGTATTTGACTTGTTAATTTCAGTTATACTCTGTCCTCCTCCCTCACCTCTGCTAGAATTCAGCCCCATGAGGTCAGCAAGCTTTGACTCATTTGTTCACGGCTGTATCTCCAGCACTTAGAAAATAGGTGCTCAGTAAATATTTCTGGAATAAATGACAGGCTAAGGCAGAGGCCTGAGGGTGAACCGTTACGTAGTTGGACTTGGGAGTCCATGTGGTCGTCGACGGTTTGAGTCCCGGATCCGATGGCTTGAAATACTCTGGGCACAGGTGCATGCATGCCCAAAATCCCAAGAGGAGAATAGAGGAGAAGGGATTGCTACGTGGCTATCACCCCTGGAAGGTGATTTCTCGCTTTCTATCTCTCTGTCTCTCAGGTGAGCACAAATGCCCTATAGCAAAAACCTCTCTATATAAAAAAGAAAAGAAGCCTCCTTTTGTGTTCAGTAAGCTGCAAGTTGTTTAGAATGGCAGGCTCGTAAGACAGGAGGTTTAAAAGACAACACCGAGGTTGCAGAATAAGAATCAGATGAATGTACCAAGGTATAGCCAGGACGGGGTGGGGGATAGTGTGGTCTTTTTTTTTTTTTTAATTTTTTTTTTTTTGGAGGTTTTTGCTATAGGGTGCGTGCGCTTGCCAGAAAGACAGAGAGAGACAGAGAGACAGAAAGCGAGAAATCACCCCCCATGGGGAATGGCCACGCCGCAATCCCTTCTCCTCCATTCTCCTCTCGGGATCTTAGGCATGCACACACACATGCCCGGCATGAGTTTAAGCCACCGAGTCCGGGACTTGAACCACAGCCGACTACAAGGGAGTCCAGTGACATAGCCATTATGCTAACTGCGGGTCCCCAGTGTGGTCTTAAACTGAGGACAGAGAAAACAGTTTAATAAGAGGAGCAGCTGGTTCCTGGGGATAATTTAAATGGCAAGTTGTGGAACTCTAGTTCAAATTAGCCTTGGCAAAAAAAGGGGTTCCATTGGTTTACATGACTCAAGGTTCAAACTGTGGGATCACTTCACCCTGTGGGACCCAGAGATGAAGAGGATTCTCTCTTTCTTCCCCTCACCTTCCTCCCTTCCTCTTCCACCCTATTCATCTTTCCAATTGGCTCATTTTCCTGAATTACCTTTATTTTTGGTTGAGCTCTCTCCTTTTCATGTTAAAAATGGCTAGTGGAAGTTATTGCCTTTTGGCCAATGAGCCCAGAAAAGTCAGAGTCCCTACTTCTCCCCTACATGCACAAGTATCTCCCAAAAGGTCTCTGGTAAACCTCAGCTGAGTCTTGTCCCAAAGGAGCTACAGGGACATTATCTGGCCTGCAGAGACTGATCCAAATAATTGAGGGCCCCTCCAGAATTATATGAGATATGGTGATGGAGAGTGTGTACATGTATGTGCTCCCATGTGGTATATTTGTGTATGTGCATGCACAGTGTATATGCATGTATGTACATACAGGAGCATGTATGTGTGCATGAGGGACTGGAATGGGTATAAAATATGTTTGGGGAATGTGTGCCTGTGTGTACATGGGAGGTATATGTGTGTGCATGCACGGATGCCTTATATGTGTGCATGTGTTTGTATGTACATGGACCGTGTGCTTGTGTATGCATGTAGTGTGTGCATGGGTGCATAGCCGTGTGTTTAGTATAGTATATGGTATATAGTATGTGTGGTGGGTACAGGTGTGTGTGCATAGCGGTCTATATACGTGTGTGCATATGTTGGTGTGGTTGAGGGGGTGTGTGCAGGTGTGAGTGATGCACATGTATGTTCCTTCCTCTGCAGTATCTGGTGGCTCAGGTGTTCCTTGGCTTGTGGCCGCATCGCTCTGGTCTCAGGCTCCGTAGTCTCTTTGTCTCTTCCTTTTCTGTCTGTCTCGTCTCTGTGTGTCTCTTACAAGAACACTTGCAGTTGGGTTTAGGACGCACCACTAATCCAAGATGTCTCCTCATCTCAAGATCCCTAACTCCAGCATGTCTGCAAAGATCCTTTATCCACGTGAGGTCACGTTCACAGCTTCCACGGATCAGAATACGGGGAGGTCACCGTTGAGCCCAGTACAGGTAGATAGATAATCGCTATAGCTTTCACGCATGTATTAAATATCATGCATTGGGGCAGTGTCCAATTTTTTTCCTCCTCTCTTAGTTTAGTGACTATTGCAACCTAAGCAACTGTGAGTCTCCAGCGTTCATTCTGCCGTATCATTTGGGTCACACGCTCACAAAAGACTACGTTTTTAAAGAGATGATTGTCAAACCAGATGCCAGAACTTTGCATGAGACACCCTATAATTCACACCACGAGTCCCTCAGGCTGTGTTTTAAGAAGGAC
Source organism: Tupaia tana (assembly GCA_026018925.1). Lineage (NCBI taxonomy): Eukaryota > Metazoa > Chordata > Mammalia > Scandentia > Tupaiidae > Tupaia > Tupaia tana. The sequence goes on from JAKSZU010000024.1 coordinate 32,160,626, forward strand.
AGTCCTATAATAAAAATATTGTGTGTCATTCCCCTCGGCCTTCCGCAGATATAGGTGCACAAAGACCCTGTCACCTGTGAGCAAGCAGAGTTCTGGAATCTCTTTGGGCGGACACGGAGTGAGGACTTGCTTGAAATCCATTTTCCTGCCAAGAAATTGTCACCATGATCACAGCCCCCACAGGCAAGCGGTTCCAGGGACACAGCCTGTCACATAAGCTACGTCGATGGAAAATAGATCTTTCAAAGAGTATCCCATTTCTTTAATCTCCCATTCCTCCTTGCTGAAAGAACTCACAAATTAAAAATGGTTTTTGTTTGGACCGTGAAGAGGAAGGCTAAAGGTTTTTTGTTTAATTCTCAAAATGCAGAGTCAAAAGAAAAAAAAAAAAAAAAGAAAAAAAAATTTTTTTTGGAGAGGTTTTTGCTATAGGGCGCATGCGCTCGCCAGAAAGACAGAGAGAGACAGAGAGACAGAGAGACAGAAAGCAAGAAATCACCCCCCGGGGGGATGAAAAGAAAACTTTTGATTATGTCTCTACATTCCAGTCTGGGGAGGGCAGAAATGTGTTTCAATGAAAGCTATAAAATAGTGGCCCAATTGGCATAAAGCTGCATGGCCAGAAGAAAGGGGAAAACAAAAAAAAGACTGGAAAAGTGGGCCAGTGGCATGGTGATTAAGGCAGCTGGATCCCACATGGCCAACTACATGGTTTGAGTCCCAGGCCCTGCAACTTGAAAGACACACCAGGCATGTACGCATGTGTGTCCAGAATCTTGAAAGCAGAAATGAAAGAGAAAGGATTATGGTGTAGCCACTTCTGTGTTTGGGGGGGGGGGGGGAGGGGTGCTTTACTCACTCTCTCTTTCTCTCTGTCTCTCTTCAGCAAGCACACAAGCCCTCTAGAAAATTTTGAAAAAAAGAAAAAGACTGGAAAAGTGAAAGTCTTTTTTCTAAAAAGAGAAGTTTTTATCAAGGAAACATTTAAGTATACATTTTCCAGATGTATTCTTAACTTTTAAATATACATATGTATATTGGGGCCAGTGAGTGGCATGGTGATTAAGGTGCTGAACTCTCACATTGCCAACTGTGATTCGAGTCCCGGACCTGACGCTTGCTTTTTCATTCCCTCTCTCTCTGTCTCTCTTGTCAATTGAAGAACAATCATAACAAATAAAATTTCTCTGGTCAAATTAAAGAATAATAATAAATACACACACACACACACACACATGTATATATGTAGGCCTCAAGTAGTTCTGTATTTCTTTGAACACTGACCGACATAATCAAATTATATGGACAGTTAAGGAAATGCTCCATGTAAAAACCACTTTTCCTCTCTGGGTGTTTTTCCTGAATATTTCAGACAAAAATAATTTTTTAAGCCAAGAATTCATGTAAGTATCTCAACATTTATCTTCATTGTTTCTCTTGTGTTTCTGTTGAAAATGTCTTTATATAAAAAAAAAAAAAATCTTGCAACTCAGTACTCCTTTGAATAAAACTTTCACTAATAAGCCACAATTCTGTAGGAAATAAAATGAGCTAGGACTGGTATTATTCACTTATATTTACAATTTAATACCATATTATTAAACTCTCTGTTCCTATTATTAAAATGACTTTTATATCCTATTTAACCACCAAAATAAAAGAATCTGTTCCTAAGAATCATGATGCCCAATTGCAGAATAAACTATAATGCTTGAAATTAATTGCTTCTATGACTCAACAAAAATACAAAGCATAACATAAATGGGAAAAGTTTCAGAGAATAGCCAGAAAATACTACCCTCTTGGTAGAATTTACTTTAATTGTGAAATAATTCCAAAACCAAGATATCAGCATTTCCATTTTCCTTTCTGTCCCCAGGGTAATCTTTTACTATTCTTTGTCTAACTATTAAAGGTTACCTCAGTTGTTTATTTACAGTTATTACTGTCAGTTACCAAATCCATAAAATACATAAATTCCACTATTTAGCACAAGAAGTCTATATGGCTTTGTAGAGATATATGGTAATTTTTCTGTGCATTTTATAGGTTCTGTAACCAATACTAAATCTCTTTTTTAAATTATTTTATTTAACTTTATTTGTTTATTTATTTATTTTAATTTGACCAGAGAGGGACAGTGAGAGAGAGAGAGAGAAACCAAGCTGCCAGGTCCAGGACTCGAACCGCTATCAGCCGTGTGGGAATCCAGCATCCTTAACCACCACCCCACCTGCCAGCCCCAGCTAATACTAAATCTCTAAACATATAAGACAGCTTCTGCCCTAAGGGCACCCCTTTCTAGCTGTTACATTAAACATTAGTCACTATTTATTTTGTATAATTTTTCATTCAGTGTCTTTTAGGACTATATATTTAATTACTTTTCTATGCAGCCACCCAGTCAGGTAACTAACTAGGTGTCAGGTGTGGGAGACAGATAAGATCCTACCAATTAAGGAAGATTCAAGTTTCTGTCTTGTAGACAGAACCTCCCACAGTGAAACCTCAAGACAAGGACAAGAAGGATGCACCCACCAGCTTTACTCCAAGGATCACTTTGAACAGCCCCTCTTGGGGCCGGTAGGTAGCATATTAGTTAAGGGACTGACTCCCACATGGCCAGCTATGGTTTGAATCCCAGACTGGGTGGCTTAATTTCTCACTTTCCCTCTTTGTCTCTCTTTCTCTGATCCAATGAAAAAAATAGCAATCAGGGACCAGCAGTTAGCGTAATGGCTATGTCGCTGGACTCCCACATAGTCGACTGTGGTTCGAGTCCCAGATCCGGTGGCTTAAACTCACGCCGGGCACATGTGCGTGCGTGCCCAAGATCCCGAGAGGAGAATGGAGGAGAAGGGATTGCGGCGTGGCCATTCCCCCTGGGGGGGGGGGGTATTTCCTGCTTTCTGTCTCTCTGTCCCTCTCTGTCTGTCTGGTGAGCGCACGCGCCCTATAGCAAAAACCTCTCCAAAAAAAAAAAATTTAAAAAAAATAGCAATCATAAATTAAATTAATTTAAACAGAACCTCTTTACTCAGGAGTTCACAATACCAATGGTCAAAACTGAAAGATGATAACATAAAGAAGATCTGGAGACAAGGTGGGGATGTAGCAGTAACCCAATTAGACCTACATGGGCAAGGTCCTGAGCCCACAGGTATGCATCTCAGCCAGCTGAGACCAGAGGTGAATCATGGTGTGAAGACCCTGTTGGGGAGCCTCTCTGTTTCCTTCTCCCTCTCTCTCTCTCTCTCTCTCCCTCTCTCTCTCTCTCTCTCATGGAAGAAATAATACATAAGCTTTTAAAAGGAAGAAGAAAATTTGAAGACTACCATGGAGAGCGGTGTAATCCATGTAATAATCAGGTTCTATCTAGAATGGACCCAGTGGGCAGGAGTAGAACCATGAGCAGCCTCATCTATCTGATCTGCATACATAGTTACATGGGACGTGATTATAACATAGCCAACATTTCCTTAGCGCTGGTTAGATCCAAATGAATAATACATTCATACATGAACTTGGTTCTTGTTGTTCAAGGTGCACTACCTTCGTGAATACGAAATTATTTTTCTTAGGGGAAATACAGGCTTAGCTTCCTATAAGCCTCTGGCTTCCTACATAGAAGCTTCACCTGACCAATGTATTACTTGGATGTGTGTTTCTATTTAAAGATACTTGCTCTAATATATATTGTTGATTCATCAATATTGAACTCATGGCCACAGCACGAGAACTCACACCCAAACAAGCTTATCGAACATACATTATTTTCTCTGTATGACACATCACAGTATTTTATGCTTGAGAACAATAGGAGTTAACACTATGCACAAAAATGCAAAAATATGCATTAGATAGACCATGAAAAGGACACTTTTCATGGTGTATGTGTATGAGAGCTAAATAAGAGGGCAAAGTGAAGGGGCTAGCAAGTAACATGGTGGTTAAGGCACTAGACTCTCACATGGTTGACCGAGGTTCTAGTCCTGGACCTAGTGGCTTGAAAATCACACTGGGCATGTGTGTGCGTGTGCCCAAAATCCCAAGAGGAGAATGGAGGAGAAAGGGTTGCAATGTGGTCAACGCCCCAGGGGGGTACTTTCTCAGTTTCCCTCTCTCTCACTCTATCTTTTCTCCGTCTCTGACAAACACACATACCCTCTAACGCCAAAAAGAAAGTGTATTTATCAAGAATATTAAATTCTATTTGATGTTAATTAGCCCCAAATTACTAGTATTTGGAAGCTGAACATACTTGAAAGCATTTTGGTGGACTCTAAAGTTGACAGAATATGAAAAGCTAACCAGAAAACGCTGGCTCAGGTAAATGTCCTGGTTGGATATACAAGAGGTCTTCAAAACTTTGTGGAAAATGTGTATTATGAATAAGTTATACATTAATTTCTAATGTTTTTCCACCAAAAATAAATTCATATTTTAATTCCATTTTCCACAAACTTTTTAAAGTCTGTTAGCATCAGATTTGAACTCAAGTATGGGCAAGATGGATATGAAATTATTGTTCTGAGAAATTTTACAATTTGAAATGAAAATCCCTTTACTTAAGAGTTCACAATGCCTGGGCCAGCAGGTGGCATAGTGACTAAGGCACTGGACTCCCACATGGCTGACCATGGTTTGAGTCCCAGACCTGGTTGCTGAAACTCATGCCAGGTTTGTATGTATGTGTGCCTAAAATCCCAAGAGGAGAATGGAGGAGAAGGGACTGCAGCATGGCCATCCACCCAGGGAGTGATTTTTCACTTTCTCTCTCTTCATCTCTGTCTTTCTAGTGAATTCACACACCTATAACAAAAATCTCTTTAAAAAATAATTCACAATTCCAACATTAAATAACAATAATAATAAAAAGAAAATAAGTAAGAAATAAAAAGTAAAAGAAATCCTCCTTTTTTTTTTTTTTTCTTTTAGAGGTTTTTGCTATACGGTGCGTGTGCTAGCCGGAAAGACAGAGAGAGACAGGGAGACAGAAAGGAAGAAATCACACCCCCCCCCCCCCCAGGGTGGATGGCCATACTGCAATCCCTTCTCCTCCATTCTCCTCTCAGGATCTTGGGCACACATGCACACGTGCCTGGTGTGAGTTTAAGCCACCGGATCCGGGACTCAAACTGTGGTCGGCTACGTGGGAGTCCAGCGACATAGCCATTATGCTAACTGCTGGTCCCAAGAAATCATTTTTTCTGGACAAAGAAATTAGAATTATTTTTCTCTAAGTTTCACATCCATCTATTTTAAAAAATTTCTTCCCACAGAATGTCATAGTATGGTCAATATTCTTACCACCAAATTTCAGAAATAACGTCTGAGTCATTTTGTTTCTAATGTCACATGGCTGAAGGAAACACAGAAACCAAAAACATCTGCCACATGCATATGGATTTCAGACCCTGAACACATACCTCACCAGATTTCCAGAGACTAAGACATTCTTAAATGAAGACTATTTGGAGTACCTTCTCCTCTTCTGTTCGTCCCATCATCCATCACAGGAAAGTGTATCATGTATCATATCATTTGCGCCAGACCACTGTTTCCACGTTTCATGGTCATCGTCTCCCTCATTCCTGGAACAGAACAGTTCTGCAAAGTTTGCCAACGGTAATTCAGACTTGGGTTGCTAGTCACTTCCTAGACAAAGCAGACTGGATGACCAATACCTGGTTTCCCACCCTTCCATCCATGTAACAAGATGTGGTTGCTCGGTAGTCTGCATGGATGTTTGAGTAGGATACCAGGGAGAAGGGCTTCTACGAAGCCTCTGTGATCCATCTCTGACGAGTCAGGGAAGTCATTGGAATAATGGTTTTTGTGGGGGGAAAACATGAACATTAAGAAGCCAGAACTACATAGACTGGCCACATGTTAAAATATGTCTCTCTTCTTAGGCACCAGATGGGAGAGTGGTGGGAAGGATGTCAGAGAAAAGTAGGCCGTGATTAAATTGGGGTGGCTAGTTCTGTCCACTGTTGGTGTAGCAATGTCTTTGGATCGTTTCCTGGGCCATTTGCTAGAGCTTCATTCCTCTGGTAGTAGACTTTTCCCACAGCAAGGCATTCCTAAAAGGATAGGATCCAATGTCTTTTATTTACATAACAATAGTCAACACAGCTCTTCTTTCTTTTTTTAAGAATTATTTTATTTAACTTTATTTATTTATTTTAATTTGATCAGAGACGAACAGAATGAGAGAGAGAGAGAATGAAAGAGAGAGAGCAAGTTGCCAGGTCCGAGACTTGAACCATGGTTGGCCATGTGGGAGTCCAGTGCCCTTAACCACCACGCCACTTCTCAGCCCCCAACCCTTCTTTCTTAATTTACGTAAGACACCTTAAACATCTCATGTTAGCAGAAAGCAATATTCTATGCCCTGATCGAAGACAGAAACTATTAAGATTTTTTGGCCTGGTTAATTTCAATGGAATTACTCTTTCAGTAGAGTGTTTTGTTTCTATAAGAAAGAATAAGAAGAAAAGAGCAAGCAATGAGCCTATGATTTATGCAAGGAATTGGTTGTCGAGTTAGAATAACCTAAAGATGAAATGTTTCTTCTGAAGGGATCAGTAACAATTAGGTAGTGACCATTTTATTCATCCAATTCAATTACTTTCCTTAGTGACATTCTCATTGTGGTTTCAGAAATTCACAGTATTCAGGGGATGAATTCCTTATTTAAACAAATCTTAAATAAACATGTCCTTCAATTTGGGGCAACTTTTCCTGCCCAACTTACATAGACATTATCTATTCATGACCAGTTACTGAATATTGTTGAAACTGAACAAATTAGTAAAATTAACTTTTTCTTTTTATCCAAAATGAAATTGTATCCTGATTATCTATTTTCCCTTCCACGCCCACCTTTTTCCAATTTCATAATCAAAATGTCCTAAATCAGAAACAATGTGTTCCTCACACACTAATCTTACAACTGGGAGATCCAGCCACTTTTCTGACTACATTTTGTGTGTGTGTGTGTGTGTGTGTGTGTGTGTGTGTGTGTGTTAGGGCCTCTTTGTCCCATCAGCTATGCCCCTAACTTAATTAATTCCTTAACCTGACTCAGTCGCTCATATATATAGGCAACTACACATGTGAGATATATATATATATACACATATACACTATATTTAGTACGTTAGAATTTCACAGCATGCCCATATACTGAATCAATTGCTTTACATCCTATTTCTTTCTTGTTTTTTGGAGATTTTTTTGCTATAGGGCGCGTGCGCTCACCAGAAAGACAGAGAGAGACAAAGAGACAGAAAGTGAGAAATCACCCACCGGGGGGATGGCCATGCCACAATCCCTTCTCTTCCATTCTCCTCTCGGGATCTTGGGCACTCATGCACATGCACCCAGTGTGAGTTTAAGCCACTGGGTCCGGGACTCGAACCTCGATCAACTACATGGGAGTCCAGCGACATAGCCATTATGCTAACTGCTGGTCCTAAATCTCTATTTCTTTTAAGTACAGGAACTTTTTGAAATCTCATGCACATATATATTTTTTTTATGTGTAAGAGGTCTTCACAAAGTTAAGGCTATTTCATTGCAAAATCCACCCGTAGTTTTTTCATGCTATGCATCTTCCATGAACTTCTTGGAGACTCTTCGTATTTTCCTCATGTAAACAAATGCTGGGCTTTATCTATGTGATTTGCTGTCCTGAGGGGTCACTGACCACAACTGGGTTGCATCCCTCCGTCTTTCCACTGAGTGAAGCTGTTGGGAAAGCCATTCACACTGGCTCTGTGTTTGGAGCAAGGAACAAGATACTATAATTCCAGTTCACCAGAGCGTGGCCAGAAGAGACATCCGTTACCCAGAGTGTGGACAGGGCATGAGGCCAGGGGAACTGCATGCCCAGAGACAGCAAGCTCTTTCTCACCTGCCTGGGCACTTTTCTGGATCTGCCTCCCACCTTTTACTCATCAGCTAGTCCTTGAGAGAGCCTACCTGCCTTACTCCATGAGAGGGAAGATTACCTGGCCCACCCATTTATTCCTTTATTTAAGTATTATTATTGAGGACCTACTATGCGCCACACAGAGTAGGCTCTAGAGACACCACCGCAGCAAAACAGAACGTGGATCCTGCCTGGGTGACTCCCACAGTCAACAGGGAGATGAACACTGAACAAATGCTACTGTCAAATAATTGATAATTGGGTAGTACACTACCCGAAAGCCCAGAGCACTAGGAGAATAAGATACTGTGCTTCCTGCATCTCTTCCCCAGTGCTAAATCCTAAAGCCCTCCTGGCTCCAGAGATCCAAAGATGGCTCTGTTTCACATTGCTACGGTACTGGAAAAATCATTAAGAAATTCAGTAGGACTGAGACCTGCTTGTAATTGTACAAGGGGACTTCAAAAATTCATGAAAGAATGGAATTAAAGTATGAGTTTTTATTTTGGTGCCAAAAAAAAAAGACATCTTAAAATCCATGCATAGTCTTTTCAGAATATGCATTTCCATGAATTTTTGAAGACCCCTCTAATATTGTCTTTTCCAGTATCTAAGGTTTTAGGTATTAAACTCAAATCTTGTTCAGAATTCTTTTTGCTGACTTGATTAGTAATAATTTTTTTAAGAATTATTTAATTTTATTCATTGTCATTATTTCATTTCATTTTTTAAAAGTTGACTGGTGAGAGACAGAGAGAGAGGGAAAGTGAGAAAGCAAGCTGCCAGTGGACTTGAACTGTGGTCAGCCATGTGGGAGTCCAGTCGCCTTAACCACCATGCCCTGCTCTCCCCAGGTGTAATAATGTTTTACGTAACTATAGTACATTAGTGTATCAAAGCAAGCCTATATACACAGGGACTTCAATAAATCTGTGGGAAAATAAAATTAAAGTACAAGTTTACTTTGTTGGAAAATTTATGAAATCTATGCATACGCTTTTCATAATAAGCATTTTCCATGAACATTTGAAGACTTCTCATATTGAATCAGTTGCTTTACATTCTTATTTTTTTGGGAACAGAACAGGATTTAACTGATTATCCATTTAATCTTCACAGCCATCCTGTGAGGTAAACAAGGCCTAGATTCTGTCTAAGGAAGTAGAAACTTTTAGGCCAGGTGACTAGCTGCAATCTATACACAAGATAGGAAATTAGGGCAAAGGGATCTTCCCATTCTGTTAACTGCTTCTTTGCATGAACTAATTAGTGTGACTACCTATTTGCATAACTTAAGCCATTTTTCTGCCTTGTTTTTTTAAGAGTTATTTTTATTTAACTTTATTTATTTATTTAAATTTGAGCAAAGAAGGACAGAGAGAGAGAGAGAAGGAAAGAGAGAAAGCAAGCTGCCTGGTCCGGGACTCAAACTGCTGTCGCACATGTAGGAATCCAGTGCCCTTAATTGCCACGCCACCTGCCAGCCCATTTTCTGCCCTTGTTTTTAACAAGGTTGAGAAGAAAATAAACAACAAACTGAAGAACAAGCAAATTAAAGCATAAGCATTTAAATATAAATGTATTTTTACATGACCTGAAAGGTAGTTGGAATAATCACCCTGTTCCCTCCATGGACACATAGCATCCTTATATCTATACTATTTTAAGTGAGTTCCTATCAACCCGATTTTCCCCACAACTTGTCATGGTTTAGATAGAAGTAAGTGGGCATACAATCCAGCAATTCCATTCCTGGGTATCTACCCAAAGGACAGGAGAATGCTCAGTTGGAAAAACACTTACACATCTATGTTTATTGAAGCATTATTCACAATTGCTAAGACATGGAACCAACCCAAATGACCACAAACAGATGAATGGATTGAAAAAGTGTGGCACATATACTCCATGGAATACTATTTAGCCATAATAAACAGGCCCTGGAATTTGATAGAAAGTGGATGAATGTGGAAGAGTTGTTGCTGAGTTAAGCAAGTCAGGCTATGAAAGAGAAACATTGTATGTCTCCACTTAACATATAACCGACTGTCCACACTCTATTGTAGAGACTTAAAGACTGGAGGACATAAAAGCATTGAAAATTGTTATGGACTCTAGTGACAAAGTAGAAGGAAACTGGAAGAGGGGAACAGTGTAGGAAAGGAAATTTGGGGGAAAAAATAGAGAGGTAAGACATTTGTGGGACACAGATATGTTTATTACCTGTTGATGATGACAAGTACAGTATTCTCAACTTGGCTGGTCTGAGGTGTATATCATGCTGGGTAAAGTCTCTTTACAATCTAATGATGTATAGTGATTGAATGTATAAATGCTAATCATTGGGGAAAAAAAAAGAAGTGGCACATAGCACCTTTGTGTTTCATTATCTGGCCTCGAGTCACCATGACATCTTGTTGACTAGATTTTTTTTTTTTTTTTTTTTTTGGTCATTTCTATCTCAAATGCATGTACTAAGGCAGAAAGTTAGATCGGTATTTAATGTGGATATCTCAGAATTAAGGACCTAATCAGATCAATACTGAGTCACTAATATGAGTATAACCATGTCCACAAAAGGAAATAAAATAGCCCCTTGTACCCAGTAGCTCCTATCTATGTGTGTTTTATCCCACTAGAAAGGACAGCATTGGGCATTGAGAACAAGTTTCAAGGAAACTCCTCACCTTCTACACATACAAAGTGTGTACAGAGATTTTCCAATGTTTCTTTAATATAGTTCAGGTTCTATCCTGTCATTCGCATTGTAAATAACTGTCGTAAGTCACGTGTCAAATGAGATCACCACCTGTCTTACTGGGAAATTAAATAAAACCATATATTAACCTTTTTTATATATTGCTAGAGGGCACATGTCTTCCCACATGTATGAGAAAGAGAGAGAGAAGCATCAAATCGTTTTTCTTCCATTTCTCTATGCCATCAGGATTCTGGGCATGGACCCCCCGACATCTTGCCTGTTTTTCAAGCTGTCAGGACTGGGATTCAAACCATGCTTAGACATGTAGGACCCAGCTCCCAATGAACAGTGCTTAATTAACCACTATCCTATATGGTCAGCCCTTAAAAGTATATATTTATAGTAACCACGTATTTGTTTTCATTTATAATTACCATCAACAACTTATAACAGGTCAGATCATTTCTGCAAGGTTACTTTTAGCACTAATTATTCAAAATATTTTATATGAACTTTTGTAAGTCTTGGTAGCACCAATCTTTTATAGTTTGGCAGACTTGTGGGTTAGTTTGTCCACATTTACAAAAATCTAAGATCAAAGAGTAACCTTGTATCTCCCTTTCATAACTTTGCATGTTTTCAGCACCTTCACACAGCCAATAACCTCATTAAGGAATACCTTCTCCAACTCTCATAACATATGTGCTCAATAAATACTACAAGAAGATGTGGACAATCATATATCAATTTCTCATGCCCCTACAGTTGTGGAGAAAATTATTTAAGACACTACTTGCATTACAGGTATTAAGAATGCCCTGGGATGGGACCAGCAATTAGCATAATGGCTATGTCGCTATACTCCCATGTAGTCGACCGCAGTTTGAGTCCTGGACCCAGTGGCTTAAACTCACGCCGGGCGCATGTGTGTGCGTGCCCAAGATCCTGAGAGGAGGATGGATGTGGCGTGGCCATCCCCCCTGGAAGGTGATTTCTCACTTTCTGTCTCTCTGTCTCTCTCTGTCTTTCTGGCAAGCGTCCGCACCCTATGGCAAAAATCTCTCAAAAAAAAAAAATAAATAAATAAAAAGAATGCCCTGGGATTATAGGCATCTAATAGAGGCTGCACACAGAATAGTTATTCAATAGACACACATTATTCTGTTATTGTATTATTAGCATTACTAAAGTTAGCCATGGCCTAGTCCCCAGTAAACTTTCTTGGAAATGTTAACTAGATTTATATGTTCAGGACACTTCTTGGTGGCAAATCTTTTTGAATCAACAAAATGTACGGGCTGCTCCTGGCGCGTGCTATTTTTAACCTGTTTTAAGATGACCCCTCTTACTGTGACGCGGGCGAGTGGGCAGCTGTTTGCAATTAAGCACCGTATATGTGGTCCGCAGGTATGCCAGGCTTGGAGAATCTGGTTTTTTATGCAATGTTTTCAAGTAACTTGCTCCCACATTGCACCCGGCAGCCAAACCACACCAAATGGAAATGTACTGGAGGAGATGGCCCGAGCGAAGTGCTCCCTGAAACAGAAAAGCGACTGAAGCTTGTAAAATACCATTACCATGGCGACTCCTTAAACACCCTGCCCCGCGCTGGGGGAGGGCCACGAGGGCATTTGCAGGGACTGTTTATTGGCCTGTTGTGGGGAAGCTTGGTTTTTCCACAATGGCTTCTTACTTTTTTATTGGTGTGGCCAGGAAACAAGCTGGTACTGAAAAGACAGGCCTCCTCAGCTCAGCAGGGAGGAAAATCCCGTCCCTCGATGGCTGCGAGTCTGACACGCAGGTGTGGAACGTGCATCGAGATTCGTTTGTGTTATTTTGCTTAGTTTTAAACTCGTGAGGGTTTGAAACCGCACATATAGTTACCTAAAATACTTCCGGTAAATCTTCCCTCTTCTCCGCATTGTAAAATCCATCAAGGCTTAGACTATGGAAAAGGCAGTTTGGAAAACTCCTCATGGAAAAGCATCCCCCACTCCGTAAGACCACGCCTGTTCAGGCAGCCCCTTGGCCTACCGTCCTGCCGTTGGTTGGGTTTTCCCTAGGATACCTGATTTTCCCTAGTTTTCCCCATCTGGCTCTGAGTGTGGGCACACAATTGTGTAGTGTGTGTGTGTGTGCATGTGTGTGTGTTGGGTGTGTGTGGTATGCATACCAACTCTGTGTTTGGATGTATAGGGTGGAATTTTGGGTAAATGTGATATGGAGTGTGTGTGTGTGTGTGTGTGAGTGTATGTGTGTTGGGTATGTGTGGTATGCATACCATCTCTGTGTTTGGATGTGTAAGATGGAATTTGGGGTAAATGTGGTATGGAGTATGTGTGTGTGTGTGTTGGGTATGTTTGGTATGCATACTGAGTATGTGTTTGGATATATGGGATGGGATGTTGGGTAGATGCAGTATGGAGTGCGTGTGTGTGTGTGTGTGTGTGTGGTATGCATTACTGACTATGTGTTTGGATATATGGGACAGGATATTGGGTAGATGTGGTATGGAGTGTGTGTGTGTGTGTGTGTGTGTGTGTGAGTGTGTGTGTTGGGTATGTGTGGTATGCATACTGAGTATGTGTTTGGATATATGGGATGGGATGTTGGGTAGATGCAGTATGGAGTGTGTGTGTGTGTGTGTATGTGTGTGGTATGCATTACTGACTGTGTTTGGATATATGGGACGGGATGTTGGGTAGATGTGGTATGGAGTGTGTGTGTGTGTTGTGTATTTTGGTATGAGTGTGTATTAGGTGTGTGGTGCATGTATGTTAGGTACGTGTATAGTGTGAAGGGTGTTGGATGTATATGATATGGTGTGGGTATGTGTTATGCGTGTGTGTTAAGTATAGTGTGTGTATGTGTTTAGTGTGTGTGTTGGGTATGCGTAGGGTGTGCATATGGATGTGTATGTGTGCTGGATATGTGTGTGTTGGGTTTCTGTGTAATATGTGTGCATATGTATACATGCACGTGGTGTGTGTGTGTGTGCATAGGGTCTGGGGCGGTGAGGGGTGTGTGTGTGTGTGTGTGTGTGTGTGTGTGGTGCATATATAACAAGGGACAAATGCTCCTGGCACAAACAGGAAGGATTTCTACCTCCCCAAACAACAAAAATCCATAGTAACTCATTTCAATGTCCCGTCTGTGCTCACCACCCCGGGCAAAGCTTCCTACTCATCCCACGACTCCAGAGAAGCTGCCCACTTGCCTCCAGGGCACGCACTTGAGGGGCCTCTGGCCTCCAGATCAAGGAAACATTGTCCACTGGGTTTTCTGTATTTTAGATTATGCTGTCTTGGTTGGTAATTGTCCAATACTATTTTTTTTTTTTGGAAAGGTTTTTGCTATTGGGCATGTGTGCTCACCAGAAAGACAGAGAGAGACAGAAAGCGAGAAATCACCCCCCAGGGGGGATGGTCACACCGCAGTCCCTTCTCCTCCATTCTCCTCTTGGGATCCTGGGCACACACACACACACGCCCGGCTTGAGTTTAAGCCACCAGGTCTGGGACTCGAACCATGGTCGACTACATGGGAATCCAGCGACATAGCCATTATGCTAACTGTTGGTTCCACCTCTCCATTTTTTTACTACTTCTTTCTAATCTGTCCATGTTCATTGCCTTGGGACAAAAGAGGGAAAATTCTAGAAGAAAGGACAAGTAAGGGAGATAAAATAAAAGGAAGGAAAGAGAAACATTGAAGACAGAAAACTGGCAGAGACCGATGGGAGTGCTTGTGACTGGCATGGGCTGCATGTGCCACGGAGGAGGACCGCCCCTCACCACCCGGAGACGCGGAACAATTGCCTGAGTGTACCTGAGGATAAATGCATTAATGGCTCCAGAACTGTCGTCACCCATCTCACTAACACGTTCTCACCTGTGACATGTTGGCTGGCCCGGGTTTGCAGGTTCAAAGCCAGCTTTGTATACCCATTCCCTGGTGAAATGTGTTGAATTTTCCCCACGCGCACACTTTTACATCATTGTTGCATGTTCTTGCACTTAATGAGAATAACACGATACTCATGTAAAGAAGTCCCAGGTGTTCGGGAACAGTGGTCTCTCAGATAAGAGCCTTGAGGGGGAAGGGGACAGAACTGTGAGACATGGGCCATCAGATAATGCACCCAAATCCACAGCCTTCCCTTCCACCCCAATGTTCCCTGAGTCGGACTAAATTAAACTATTATGATTGCCAAACAGCGCACGGCACGAGCGACGGTAGCAGACCGTGTGAGGACTTCTGCAGTTGTGTTCGTTTCCCCATAAAATGCTGCACTAAATAAACTTCTAGGCTCTATTTCCATCTGTCTAGGGATTCTGAACATGTTCAATAGATTCATTCACAGAATGTTCTAGCTGGAACGCAACACAGTGATCATCTGGTGCAAACACTTCAGGCCCAAGTGCATAAAGAGACTTGGCCAAGAAATCTTAGCAGGTTGCATAGAATCAAGTCAAGAACAGACACTAAACTCTCTGCACCAGCTTCACAGCACCCATCCACGAAAGAGTGCATTTGTGATAGGGAACACGCTGGCCTAGGACTGTTTTATCAAGGGAGTGGGGGGCACGGGGTAGGCTTTAACATAGACTTCATTTTTTTTTTTTAAGAGAGATTTTTGCTATAGGGCGTGTGCACTTGCTGGAAAGACAGAGAAATAAAAAGTGAGAAATCACATGGTGGAGTAGAGGGGAAGCATACCGCAATCCCTTCTCCTCCATTCTCTTTTTTTAATTTTATTTATTTATTTATTTATTTTTGGAGAGGTTTTTGCTATAGGGCGCATGTGCTCGCCAGACAGACAGAGACAGAGAGATAGAAAGCGAGAAATCACCCTCCAGAGGGGATGGCCACGCCGCAATCCCTTCTTCTCCATTCTCCTCTTGGTATCTTGGGCACGCACGCACATGCGCCTGGCGTGAGTTTAAGCCACCAGGTCCGGGACTCAAACTGCGGTTGACTACGTGGGAGTCCAACGACTTAGCCATTACGCTAACTGCTGGTCCCTCCTCCATTCTCTTCTTGGAATTCTGGGCACATACACACGCATGCCCAGTATGAGTTTTAAGCTGCCAGATCTGGGATGTGAACTACGGTTGACTATGTGAGAGTCCAGCGACATAACCATTATGCCATCTGCTGTCCCAACATAGACTTCATTTTAAAAGGCATATTTAAGAGAGTACAGCAGTCACACAACACCCTGAGAGGCGGACCCATGTGGAAAGGTTCCAGGTTCGTATCTGGAGACCGCTCAGAACAGGCTGGGTACAGGAGTGTCCATAGTCGAGGACTGGCAGAAGCTGGAGGTGGATCATCGTGTCAAGATCCTATCTCTCTGTCTCTCTATCTCTTTGTCTCTCTCACTCATGGAAGAAAGAAACTTTTAAAAAACTTGTTTAAATAAAGAGGTCCTTTTAAGTGGGCCAGTGTGGACCTTCTTGTTCCAGCTTCCAGGAGCAAGACTGCGCTTGGCTCGTCCCGAGGAAGGATGCACATGCCATGAAGCAAGGTTTGCCCAGACAGAGCTCATTCGGAATCCATTTCCTCTGAAATAAACCCTTTCCACTCTCATTCGAGGGCATCTGTATCTAATTGGCCCAGATGCGGAAAGGGGAGAAAGTCCCGTTAAAGAAACATCCTGAAACTTGAAATTCGGTGTTTTTGAAACTCCTAAGAAATGTGTGGATGTGAGTTTGTCTCACCCATAAAAAGAAACATGAGAGCAAAGTTTCCTTCTTTGAGGGAAAAAAAGAAAGAGACTAATATATTACAAGCTTAAGCGTAAGAGAGTTTGGCAAATACGGACTGGTCTGTCTGCTTTATTACTTTTGAGATTATGTGACACCACAGTGGGTGGGAAAGTGTACTGTCTTTCTGTACTTGCTAAAAGAAAAATAAAAAAAGGTTGGGGGGAAGGTATATACACTTACACTTCACGCAATGAACTAACCCTGAGATGATCTCCAGACGTTTTACACGATCTCCAGGCCAAAAAGGAGAGTTACAAGGAAGCTTTGCAAACCTCTCAGACGTATGCAACCAACATATTCATAGACATCTTCATTTTTTTCATTGCTCAAAAGTTTTTCATCATGTCCCTGGGTACGTGTTCTGTGCACCTACTGGAAATTTCTTCCTGTCCTCTTGGCTTCTCTGACTCCTGCACATACTTCAGTTCTCAGCTCAAATATGGTTTCTTCCAAGTTGCTTGTCCTGCTCTGGTTTACCCTGGGTTCCCACTATTGTGGTAATCCCATGGTGTTTGTTGTAACTCACCATGCTTGGGTAAAGGCATCCAATCCACCTGCCGAGCTACACCAGAGTGGGAAGGATGTTTCTCTTGATCACAGCTGTCCCCACAGTGCCTGACAGTACACTTGGTATCTAGAAAATGTTGAACAATCCTTCGTGGATGGATAGGTGGATGAATACCCGTTCTAGTGTCAGAGGCTGTGTTCAAAATGCCTCTTTTCTTTTTCTTTTTTAATACAGATTTTATTATTATTATTATTATTATTATTTTAGAGAGAGATTTTTGCTAAGGGGACATGCACTCTCTGGATGGCCCAGGGCCAGGGTGATGGCCACTCTGTAATCCCTTCTCCTCCAGTCTCCTCTCGGGATCTTGGGCACACACACACACACACACACACACACACGCATGCACGTCTGGCTTGAGTTTAAGCCGCCAGGTCGGGGACTTGAACCGTGGTTGACCATATGGGAGTCCAGTGACATAACCATTACACCATCTGCTTGTAAAGTGAGTTTACCCAACATGATTACGCTTCACACCCGTCCAGTTGAAGATACCATATGCATTGTCAACAACAGATCATCATCCATTTCTGGGTCCCGTCAATGTCTTGCTTCTCTCCTTTTCTCCTGAATATCCAACTTTTCAAACTGGAAAGAGACATCTTTTTCTTGAGCCTTCTTTTCTTGCTCACTTTCCTCTACCAAAGTCATTTTCTTTTTTCTTTTCCTTTTTCTTTTTTTTACTTTCTTTTTTTGGAGAGGATTTTGCTATAGGGCACATGTGCTCACCAGAAAGACAAAGAGAGACAGAGAGACAGAAAGTGAGAAATCACCCCCCAGGGGGATGGTCACGCCACAATCCCTTCTCCTCCATTCTCCTCCCAGGGTCTTGGGCACGCACGCACACACGCCCGGCATGAGTTTAAGCCGCTGGGTCCGGGACTCGAACCGTGGTTGACCACGTGAGAGTCCAGCGACATAGCCATTATGCTAACTGCTACTCCCTCAAAGTCATTTGCAATACCTGCCAAAACAGCTGGCTGGCATACGCAAAGAGAGGACACATCGCTTCCACAGGAGGGAGAAGACGAACTGGCTGCCATTTGCATTTACCAAGAACTTCAGACAGTCATGAAGTAGCTGACCACAGAATTTGGAGATGCATAGAACCACCTGAAATGAGTCTGGAAAAAAGTGGACCCCCGGTTCCTAGTGCCATAAAACATTGTGTGGTGAACTCTGTTTGACTCATCTTGGGATTGCTGGTAGGTATTCGATGAAATTTTGTTGAAAAATGTCCATTTTTCTTATGTACCAAGAAAACACCTTTATGTAACATTAATGGGCATGTCAGATGAATCATAGATTAGTTTGGATTCACCAGCAAATTGTTCCCTGTTGTAAAGTCCATGCTGTGCCTCTAGAACAAAATACCTAAGATTTGGTCATCTATAAATACAGAGTTTTATTTCTCACTGTTGTAAAGGCTTGGAAGTTCGAGATCAAATCTTCAGCATCTTGGGAGGTTCATCTTGCTGGATCCTCACATGCAAGAAGGCAGAAGAGCCAAAAAGGGACAAACTCAGGCCAGCCCTTTTGAAGGACATCTAATCTCATTCATGAGGTTACTCTACCTCTTGGCCTAATCAAAGTCATAGCTTGATCACCTCTTAAAGACCTTACCTCTGGGACCAACAGATGGCTGGTTCATCACTGGACTCCTACATAGTCAACCACAGTTTGAGTCCCAGACCCGGTGACTTGAAACTCACACCAGGTGCACGTGCATGTGTGCCCACAATCCCTAGAAGAGAATGAAGGAGAAGGGATTGTGGTGTGGCCATCCTCAATAGGAAGTGATTTCTCATTTTCTGTCTCTCTGTCTCTCTCCAGTGAGCACACACACCCATAGCAAAAATCTCTCTCTCAAAAAAGATAAGACCTCACCTCTTAAAGATATCCCCTCTTAACACTATCACATTGATAACACCTGAATTTTGGAGGAAACACATTCAAACCATAGCACCTCTGTCTTTAGGTCAGTGCTAAACAGTATCTAGCACTGTGAAAGGGCCCAAATTAGCCCAGAAACATAATCCATATGCAGTTAACCAACTCAGAATCATTTAAATGCCTTTCCCCCATTACTGAGTGCTACCCTTTGATATCAATACTCACATCTTCATTGGCTTTAGTACCAAAAAGTATTTTCTTAATTGCAATCAACTAATAAAATAATTGAACTTATCCTATCAACCAGAGGTCAGCAAACTTTTTTTGTAAAGGTCTAGATACTAAATATTTTTAACTATGCAGTTCTTGGGCCAGCAGGTGGATTGGTGGTTAAGGCTGTTATAATCCCACATGGCAGAACCACAGTTCAAGCCCTGGACCTGGTGGCTTGCTTTCTCCCTTTCTCTCTCTCTCACTCTGTCCCTCTCTTTTCAAATTAAATAAATAAATAAATAAATAAATAAGTTAAATAAAATAATTCTTTAAAAAATTTTTAAAAATTAAAAAAAAACCTCTGTGGTTCTTAACATTTTTGTCACACTTACTCAACTACAAAAGGAATTCAAAAAGTGCATTGGAAAAGGAAAATGTAAATTTATTTTGATGTCAAAATTTTTTTAAACCCATGGATTTTTTTTTTCTACAGTAGGCATTTTCCATGAACATTTTGAAGAGTCAAAAAACAGCCATAGACTATATATAAATAACCAGGCATGAATGGTTTCAATAGAACTTTCTTTACAAAAACTGGTAGATTAAGTTTGGCCCATGGGCCATAGCTTGCCCATTCGGGCTCTAAATGACATATCTAGTCGATCAATGGCTCAACAGCAAACCGAGGGTTACTGGAAAACTTTCTGATGGTTTTAATAGAGATAAAGGATAGGAGAATAGAATTATTTTTTAGAATTTGATAAAATGGCCATACTGAATTAAAAACTGGAGAAATGAACTAAACCTTAAAAATAACATATTCTGGGGCCAGCAGTTAGCGTAATGGCTGTGTCTCTGGACTGCCATGTAGTCAACCACGGACGAGTCCAGGACCTGGTAGTGGCTTAAACTCACACCAGGTGCGTGTGCATGCGTGCCCAAGATTCCGAGAGGAGAATGGAGGAGAAGGGATTGCGGCGTGGCCACCCCCCCCAGGGGGGTGATTTCTGGCTTTCTGTCTCTCTGTCTCTCTGTCCTTCTGTCAAGCGCATGCACCCTATAGCAAAAAACTCCAAAAATAAACTAAATAAAATTAAAAAAATAGCATATTCCCATTTAGAGCAGTGACTTAGTATAGTATCGAAGGACTTGTAAAATTTATAAATGGAGGAGTTTATGCCTAGCTCTACAGACAGCATCTTCTTAACTATTGCAACAAAGATCATTTATTTCAACAATGGGAATTCTATGGGAATTTTTGTTTCCTCAAAAGAGATTGGTCTGGACATTTCTTGAGATTGAAAACCATTGGTTTAGATGAAGTAAGTGTATCCCCTTCAGTACATAAGGAAGAATGAAATCCAAAAGCAGAACTGAAATTGTAAAAGCCAGACCTCTAACAGAGAGTTCGTTCAAGGACGCCATTTGTGCAACCACAAAAGCAACTTCACAAAATGAAAGAAAAGCCTTGATCAGCTCTCCGATTTCTTTTTGGCCTGTTCGGTCTTGTTTTCATGAGTTTAGCCAAAGTTTCCCTACGTTTCCACATTTCAAACTGTGTTTTGATCAACCCAGAAGTGAACAGGCACTCAGTCTTTGAGGATCTTTTTGAAAAGGAAATCCTTGCTAACCTTATGAAGCCAATATATACACGTGTATACATGTGCACACATAGACATGTATCGCCAGTAAACCAGCTTTTGGGACACTCTGACGCGTGTTCAAAGTCCTCTTGTTTAAGTCCTTGGCTTTCGCCAGTTTTCTGTGTTTTGTCATTGAGTGGGATGTTCACGGCCATGGATTTTGTGAATGTTCTTTTTTTTTTATTTTTTGAGAGGTTTTTGCTACAGGGTGCATGCACTCGCCAGACAGACAGAGAGAGACAGAGACAGAAAGCGAGAAATCACCCCCCAGCGGGGATGGCCACGCCGCAATCCCTTCTCCTCCATTCCCCTCTCGGGATCTTGGGCACGCACGCACACACGCCCGGCGTGAGTTTTAAGCCACCGGGTCCGGGACTTGAACCGCGGTCGACTACATGGGAGTCCAGCGACATAGCCATTACGTTAACTGCTGGTTCCCCGACCTTTTTTTTTTAGTTTATTTATCTCCCTCATGTGAGAGAGACAGAGACAGTGAGAGAGACCCTCAACATGGTCCTGGCACAATGTAGCCCTCCCTGCCCTAACTCCAGCCGTTTGTAAGCATGATCACAGGCCCATCTGTGAGATCCTCTAGGGCATCCAGGTCAACTTGACATCTGAACCCCCAGGCTTCCCCTATGGTTGCAGCATGGCACAGTGGGGCTTTGCCACCTGCCCCCCCACCCCACCCCATGGGCCTTTTATAAATATTCTTTGCCAGATTAGAAAATTTTCTTTCTGTTCCTGATTTGCTGGGAGTTTTTATCATGAAGGGCTATTGATTATTTTTCACTGTTTTTTTTTTTAATCTATCAAGATGCTCTTCCCTTTTTTTCCCCTAGTGACATTGATTCTCAAAAGTGGAACCACTCTGAATTCCTAGAATAAAACACACCTGAATATGATGTACTGTCCTTTTTTACAGGTTGCTGGATCTAGTTTGCTCTTTTGTTGGGGAATCCAGTAATCCAGTAATTTCCCTGCCTTATAACGTCTTTGTCAAGTGTTCAGGATAGGTGAATTTTTCTCTCATAAGAGAGAAAGTGTTCCCTTATTCCTATGTTCTAGGAAAGTTTGTCTAGCATTGTTACTATTTCAGTCTTTTTCTTTCCCTAGAGGGAGAGAAAGAATACCCCCAATAGGGCCTTCATGCCACCGTCCACCCCCACCCTCAGCCTGGATCATGGGTATGCATGCCCAGCATACACAGGGAGGCCCCAAGATGCAAACCAGAGACCTTCCCACCTGGGTCCAACCTCACAGAGCATTACATTCCTGCTGCATCACCACCCTGTTATTTATTTTTTTCTTAAATATTTTGAGAAATTAAGCAATGAGACAACCTGGGCCTGATGTTATCTCATACCTCATTTATTTCATTACAGGGTAATGAAAATCTTCTTGAAGTCCATACATTTATTTCATGATAGGGTGAAGGTCTCCATGGATATTGGTTATCTCCGAGTGACTCCCACACTGTACCCTGAGCGCTCACAAACACTCTGTCCTGGTATGCTGGGACGTGCGGGAAGCAGGATGCCTTTCTGCCACAGCTTCGTGGAAATCCTCTAATACATGAGCAACCCTAGGCCAGTGGGATCGCTTAGCAAAACAGACCTGGACATAAATGCCCCTCAGTCATGTACTCTCTCGGGATCCTAATCTTCTAAGGCCAGAAGTTCTAAGGGCCTCGAATCAGTCAAAATAACTGCTCTGTTTGGGTCACAAACACCATCTCAGGGACGCATAGTTCTGCATCTCAGCTCCACCCAGCTTTGCTCTGGAGGCTGGGACTCAGGCTGAAGGGACAGCTGCCCCCTGGGACATTGTCATCCTGTGGCAGAAGGAGAGGGAGCAGGCAGAGCCCATGCTGGCTCTCAGAGTCTTGCCCCAAAGAGGGAGGTAGGGCTTCCATTTTTGCTTTTTTCACTAAAGCAGGACACAACCCAACAGGGCTGCCATAGGCCGCAAACATGCTGGTGACCCACAGGAGCCTTCATCTGACACACGACAATGTTTCCCACTGTCTTTCCTGCCTGCAGCTCCACTGAGCCACTCACTCAGTTACATCAGATCTCTCAACCTCAACTCTGTTGACATTTGGGTTGGATCATTCTCTGTTGAAAGGACTGTCCTGGCGTAGGATTGTGGGCAGGTCCCTCATCTCTACCTACCGGAAGCCAGAAGTTCACCCTCCTCACTCATGACAACCAAATATGACCACACATCCCCTAGTGGTGCTAAATACACCCAAGATTAGAATTGCTGCTTTATCTTAAAGCCAGTTCCAGGGCCAGCGGGTGGCATGGAGGTTAAGGTGCTGGATCCCACATGACTGACTACAGTGAAAGTCCTTGACCTGGTAGCTTGAAAACCAGACTTAGCATGTGTACACAAGTGCCCAAAACCCCAAGAAGAAAATGGAGAAAAAGGGATTGTGGCATGACCATCTCCCATGGGGGGTAATTTCTCACTTATCTCTATCTTTCTCTAATGACCAGATGCACCCTATGGCAAAAATCTAAAAAGAAAAAAAAATTTCAGTTCCAGTAGTTTTTTTTGTCATTTGCAACATATAGAAACCTGTTACAGAGACCAGCAGTTGGCGTAATGGCTATGTCGCTAGACTCCCATGTAGTCGACTGCAGTTTGAGTCCTGGAACTGATGGCTTAAACTCACACCGGATGCGTGTGCGTGTGTGCCCAAGATCCCGAGAGGAGACTGGAGGAGAAGGGGTTGCAGCAGCATGACCATCCCCCCTGGGGGGTGATTTCTTGCTCTCTCTCTCTCTCTCTCTCTCTCTCTCTCTCTCTCTGTCTTTCTGGCGAGTGCACTTGCCCTATAGTAAAAACCTCTCGAAAGAAAGAAAGAAAGAAAGAAAGAAAGAAAGAAAGAAAGAAAGAAAGAAAGAAAGAAAGAAAGAAACCTGTTACAGACACACGTGAATTACTGCCTGCACCCATGTCTTTGAAATATTGTAAAGTGGGATACTGTACATTCAGATTCCACCAGTAAATCTCAGGTGAGCCTCCTGTGTGCTTGCTTTTCTAACACTTATTTTACAAAGAGACTTCAAAAAGCTCATGGAAAATGGAACTAAAATATGCATTTATTTTGGTGTAAAAAAATTTGTGATCCATGCATAGTATTTTCATAATACTATTTCCACAATCTTTTAATGATTTTTTTATTAATGAATATTCTTTTTTAATGAATCTTTTCTTTATTCAACCACACACAAGCACACCTGAGCATGACAGAGTGCGGGAGTACCTTCACTGGAGCACACCTTCCATAGGGTCTGGTCACGCCACAATCCTCTTCCTCCAGCCCTGAAACCCCTCGGATCCTGGGTGGTCATATGCATGCTCTGAGTGTTTCAGGCTGACCAGGCTGGGGATTCAAACCACAGTTGCTGCATGGAATCCAGCATCTCTTAAACCACTCTGCCATGAAGCTGGCTTTCCATCAACTTTTTTTTTTTTTGAAGAGGTTTTTGCTATAGGGTGCGTGCACTCGCCAGACAGACAGAGAGAGACAGAGAGACAGAAAGCGAGAAATCACCCCCCAGGGGGGATGGCCACGCCACAATTCCTTCTCCTCCATTCTCCTCTTGGGATCTTGGGCACGCACACACACGCGCCCGGCGTGAGTTTAAGCCACCAGGTCCGAGACTTGAACCACAGTCGACTACAAGGGAGTCCAGCAACATAGCCATTACACTAACTGCTGGTCCCTCCATAAACTTTTTGAAGACCCATCATGAATCAATTAAAAGCTTACTTTCACTTATGTGTCTCTAAAAGCAAGAAAGCACCCCAGCTTGGAAGACAACCTTTGATACTGGTGTGGTGTCAGTATAAAAAAATAAACTAAGTTTTGAAAAAATGATTCTAAAGACATGTATTTGTCATTGGGATCAAGATTTCAAGGCAAAAGTCAACCTATGCAGAAGAAAGAGCAAGATTAATAAATGACTAAGGTCACTGTGTTCTCTTCTTAGAAACAGCAAAGGTTACTATGTTCTCTGCTTTCTTAGAAAGGACCAAGGTCACTGTCCTCTGCTCTCTTAGCAGAGAAATGAGATCATTTGCAGAGCAAAGCTAAAGAAGAAAATAATAAAATACTCAGTCCCAGTGAACTGTATCTGTGTTATACCCATCTCAGACCATCAAGACATTAGACCTTGGACTTAAGCCACTCTCTTCTGCAGAAGGCAGATACAAAATGGAGCTTGGCCAAGGACTGTCAGCCAATCCTATGTGTCTGGAAATGTTTGGGTCTGAGTCTTGAAGTGGGTCTGAGCTACAGGGTTCAGCCTCCACTCTGAGGCTGGATTATTCAGTGAACACTACGTGCATGTCTTACATCACTGGATTCTCTGATTCAGGAGGACATGGGCCTTGCCTTTTTTATTTAGCATGCATCCCTAGCACCACTGTATTATTGGTTAATAGAAATCTGTTGATCAATGAACATTGAAACAAGCAGGTATCATTTCATAAGTGCTAATGCATGGATTACAGCAAGTCAGTTTCCATGCAGGTGTCTCAGCTGGGTTTTTTGGATGTGAGATTTTCCTCTAAGTTGCAAAGATGGATTATGTCTTATGAGCATCATGAAATTTTACAATTTTATATAGAAAGTCCACGTTCTTCTTTTGTCTTTATTTTCCTTTTTTTTATTTTTAAATTTTTAGAATTTTCAATATCATCCATCCTTGTGATCAATGTTTTTGGAATGCATCTTCCAGGACTTCATGGGATAGATGCCTTTATATATCTCTTCACCTTCTGGGATACCAATTATCCAGGTGTTTGGATGTTTAATGGTATCTAGTGTTTGTTGTATGTTATTCTCATTTGGGGGAGCTATTTTCTCAGTCTTCATGGTGGATTTTTCTAGGCCAGTGATTCTGTCTTCTACATCTGAGATTCGATCTTCTGTATGATCTAGTCTGCTTTTAATACTTTCAAGGAAGGTTTTGATTTCTTGTATTACAGCCTTCATCTCTCACGGCTCCATTTGATTCTTTATGGTGTGTAGTTCCTCTTTCAGATCGTGTAAGAACTTCCTCACCTAGAAATCATCAACTCTTTTCTCCTGTGTCTTCTGGAGTTCATGGCCTCTCTAATCTTGCATCTCTGTTAGCTTTGCCACTATGAATGTTCTAAATTCTTTATCTGACATATGAGTTCCATTGTACTGTCTATGGATGAAGAGGAGTTATTTTTTTCCCTTGGAGGAAAGGTATTTTCTTGCATTGTCATATTCCTTGTGCCCCTATGGTGATTTCTGGTCATCTGATGGGTTGTAAGTTTCTTTCTAACTCTTAAAGTTCAATCTGAGTGTTCAGAGACACGCAGGATGAGGTGATCTGCAATCTCACTTCTGTTAGCAAGATAAGGAGGGGCTTAAGAGCCCAGAAAATACTTTACCACTCTATAAATGAATCTGAAAGATGAAGTCTCAGCAGAAAAATCCTCATTTTTAGTTCCTGAAAGCACTATTTCACAGCTCAAGTTCAGTAACTGCCTCAGTAGGGCCTGGGTTTATGCCTTTCCACTCCAGAAATGAATCTGGAGGGTGAAGACCCAGCAGAAAATCTTCATTTTAGTCCCTGAAAGCAATATTTCACAGCTCAAGTTCAGTAACCATCTCAGAATCAGAAAATCCATTTTAAATGGCACAGAGCCCAGTACTCACTTTAGAATCATCTCAACTCCTGTACCAAGCTACCGGTAAGAGAGCACCAGGAGGGAAAAGGAAGAGCAGTCTTCAATAATGGGGCAGGCAGGAAATGTCACTGTGCCCTAATGTCCCCCCTGAGAGAGACGAGGCCTCCTGGCACAGAGCAGGGCCTTCCAGCTGATGAGCCAAACACACACTGAGATGCCTGGAGTTTCTCTGTGGAAAGGGGTGGGGTGCATTTGGACAGTTCTCTGGAAAACTGTACAGTAAAATGCAGTTCAGACACATGGTGCTTGATTAAACAGAGCCTCCTCTCAAGTGCCCAGGCTGGGCTGAGGAACTCGAACTGCGTGTTACAGGATACTCGAACTGCATGCTACAGGACACTCAAACTGCATGCTACAGGACAGTGCTTGCTGTGAAAGCACATGACATGCATCCATGTGCTGTCTTCTCTCCTTGAGAAGAAAAGAATCAAGTTGCCAATATAAGAATGGGGAGTTTGGGACCAGCAGTTAGCGTAATGGCTATGTTGCTGGACTCCCATGTGGTCGACCGCGGTTCGAGTCCTGGACCCGGTGGCTTAAACTCATGCTGGGCGCATGTGCGTGCGTGCCCAGGATCCCGAGAGGAGAATGGAGGAGAAGGGATTGCGGTGTGGACATCTCCCTTGGGGAGGGGGGTGATTTCTCGCTTTCTGTCTCTTTGTCTCTCTTTGTCTTTCTGGCGAGCACACTCGCCCTATAGTAAAAACCTTTAAAAAAAAAAAAAAAAAAAAAAAAAGAATGGGGAGTGTAAATGTATGTACCACGTGAAGGTATGTATTCAAATGTACTGCATGGGGACCAGCAGGTGGCGTGGTGGTTAAGGCCCTGGACTCCCACATGGCTGACCATGGTTCAAGACCTGGACCTGGTGTCTCTCTCTCTCTCTGAGTCTCTCTCTGGCCAAATTAAAATAAATGAATGAATCAATAAAATAAAATAATTCCTTTTTGCCCAAGATCCCGAAAAATGTCCCAAAAAAAAAAAATGTACTGCATGTACTTATATGTGTGCACTGCATTGTGTGTATGTGTTCTTTATGAATATGTGTACATAGATATGTTTCATGTAGGTGGGCACCTTTATGTGTTGTGTGTACATGTGTTTCATGCATTGTGTGCATGTATGTACACATGATGCATGTATATTTGTGATATGTGCAGCATGAACGCATTGTAAGTTCTGTATGTATGTGTATATGTAAATTGCTGCTTGGATGTATGTGCATTTCTGCGTTGTGTGTATCTGTGTGTGCTTTGTGTGTTGCATGTGTGTACTGCACATGAGTGTGTACATCTGTGTACGTATGTGTGTGTGTGTGTGTGTGTGTGTGTGTGTGTGTGCTGGCACATAGTACATCCCACTGGATATTTATTTCTCAGAACATGAGTCAATACTTTCTTGTTAAAGATTTTTTCTTAATTCCTGTTAGGGCACTTGCATGTGCACGTTGGGGGGTGCTATGTCATGACCCCTTCCACCAGTCCCTTAGGCACGCCCGCACGTTTCAGGCTGACCAGGTTGAGTATTGAAAGTACTGTCGCCATGCGTGATCCAGTGGTTCATCAGTGCTATGCCATGGAGCCAGCCCTCTCTCATTTTTTTAAATTGTTTTTCTTGGTCTAATTAGTATTATTTTTTAAGAGAGATTTTTGCTACAAGATGAGTACACTTGCCAGAGAGGCAGAGTGAGAGAGAGAGAGAGAAAGAGAGCAAGAAATCACCCCTACCCCCGGGGGGGATGGCCATGCTGCAATCCCTCCTCCTCCATTCTTTTCGTGGGATCTTGGGCACGCACGCAGACCCACCCAGTGTGAGTTTTAAGCCACTGGGTTCAGGACTCAAACCACAGTCAACTACATGGGAGTCCAGTGACATCGCCATTATGCCATCTGCTGGTCCCAGTTCAATGATCATTTCTTTATAGAACAGTTGTCCTTTACAATTACAATTACAAACTCAGATCAACGGTCACTAAGTAATTCCTTTTTAGTTTGAAAGGTTATTATTTTCCAAATGAGTCACATTATTTTTAATTTCCAGAGGGAGGTCATCATGTACTGATTCATTACCTGACAGAACACAAGTACTGTGCTCTGCTTAGACATATAGCACGGTGGCTGCCTGACTTTGCTTGCTTTTCTTTTTCTTAAAAAAAATTTTTTTTAGATTCTTGCCATAGGGCACATACACTCACTGAGACAGAGTGAGAAGTGAGAAATGACCCCCCCTCAGGGAGGATGGCCACACCAAGTCCCTTCTCCATTCTCCTCTCAGGACTTTGGGCACACATGCCTTGGGTGATCTTCAAGACACCAGGTCCTGGATTCTAACCGTGGACGGCCATGTGGGAATTCAGTGCCTTAACTCTCACACCACTCCCTGGCCCTGCTTTTTAATTTTTAGCTTCATTTTGTGTTTGAATAGTACTTGAAATGATACAACACTCCAAAGTGTCTGTAGAGAGGGTCAGGCAGCCATGCAGCAGAAATGCGAAGGCCCCACGGGGAAGTCCCTGGAGCGGGGCCAGCGACACTATTGGTGAATCAGGGCATGAAGATTCTGCTAGGGGTCTCCCCCACTCTCTCAAAAGAAAGAAAGAAATAGACTTGTAAGGAAAAAAATGTAGATGCAGAGAAAAATGAGATTCTCTTCTCTCTTTACCTTTAACTCCCCAGTTCCTTCCAAAGGGGCCTTCAGGCCCTTACTACTGCCAGTCTCTTCCCTGTCTCTGTAAATACAAATCACTGCACTGTCCTGCCCCTTATACTGTCACTTCCCAGTGCATCTGGGAGGACACTCCTTACACAGGACAGTTCCCTCTTTTTCTCTCTCTTTTTAACTTGCCAGAAGGCTTGTGTATTGTCAGAGACAGGCAGAGAGGGAAAGTGAAAAAGCAACCCCCCCACCACCACGGTGAATGATCCCTCCACAATTCCTTCTCCTCCAGTTCACCCTCCTTTCATGATTTTGGGCACACATGCGCAAGCACCCAGCATGTTGTCCAAGCCACACGGTCCATAATTGGGACTGCACAGTGGACCATGTGGGATCCAGCCATTATTTTTTTTTCTTTTCTTTTTTTTTCTTTAAGAGGTTTTTGCTATAGGGCGCTTGTGCTCGCCAGACAGACTGAGATAGAGAGACAGAAAGCGAGAAATCACCCCCCAGGGGGGATGGCCATGCCGCAATCCCTTCTCCTCCGTTCTCCTCTCAGGATCTTGGGCACGCATGCACACGCGCCCGGCGTGAATTTAAACCACCGGGTCTGGGACTCGAATCGCAGTTGGCTACATGGGAGTTCAATGACATAGCCATTACGCTAACTGTTGGTCCCCCAGCCATTATTTTTTAAGAGAGATTTTTGCTATAGAGCATGTACACTTGCCAGAGAGACAGAGAGAGGCAGAGTGATAGAAAGGGAGAAATAAATAAAGGTTGTGATAACCACTGTCATTTGGGGGGTTTAGTGAGAAAGCACCTCTCATGAGGAAATGTCACACCACAATCCCTTCTCCCTCCCTTCACCGTTTTGGACACACACACACACACACACACACACTCCCAGTGAGTTTTTCAGGTCACTGGGTCTGGGATTTGAACCCCACAGTTGGCCACATGGGATCTGGCCACCTTAACCACACACCACCACCTGGCCCTCACTGTTGTTTTAATCACTTAAATCATAGCCCAATGTGGGTCATAGGGGGGTGTGAAGACTCTGTTCCATGTGGCCATTCAGGGACCTGTATGGGCTATATTCTATAGGCCAGGCCTAGAAATGGCCAATGTTACTTTTTTTTACATTCCTTTGAAAATAACTCCTACTTTTTTTTTTTTTTTTTTTGAGAGGTTTTTGCTATAGGGCGTGTGCACTTGCCAGACAGACAGAGACAGAGAGACAGAAAGCAAGAAATCACCCCCCAGGGGGAATGGCCACGCCACAATCCTGTCTCCTCCATTCTCCTCTTGGGATCTTGGGCACGTATGCACACGTGCCCGGCATGAGTTTTTAAGCCACCAGGTTTGGGACGCGAACCGCGGTCGACTACGTGGGAGTCCAGCGACATAGCCATTATGCTAACTGCTGGGCCCAAAAAATAACTCCTACTTTCAAGAGCAGTTGAAAATGTCACCTATCTTTGTGCCAAGAAGAGAGGAAAAACAATTTGGGGAATGCATTGTTATGTCCATATTTTACTACCTACCTATATGTTTATCTTTACAAAAGAACGTCAGAAGTTCTTGGAAAAATGAAATCACAGGGCCATCCTCATAGTGCAGAATTTAAGGGAGTAAGATCCCACATGGCCAATCACAACTTGAATCCCAGCCCTGGCAACTTGAAAAACATGCTAAGTGGATATGCACATATGCCCCAAATCTTGACAGGAAGAAGAAAGGGAGGAAAAAGGATTGTGGTATAGTCACACTCCAATGGGGTGTGCTTTCTCCCTCCCCACCCACCAAGCATATATTCCCTCTGGCAATTAAAAAAATTAAGAATAGGGACCAGCAGTTAGCATAATGGCTATGTTGCTGGACTCCCATATAGTCGACCACGGTTCAAGTCCCAGACTCGGAGGCTTAAACTCACCCCGGGCGCGTGTGCATGCGTGCCTAAGATCCCGAGAGGAGAATGAAGGAGAAGGGATTGCGGCGTGGCCATCCCCCCTGGGGGGGTAATTTCTCGCTTTCTATCTCTCTGTCTCTCTCTGTCTTTCTGGCGAGCGCACATGCCCTATAGCAAAAACCTCTCAAAAAAAAAAAATTAAGAATAAGAAAAACAGAATTAAACTATGAGTTTATTTTGGTGCAAAAAAAATTGAAATCCATGCATAGTCTTTTCATAATATGTGTTTTCCATTAACTTTTCTTTTTAGAATCATTTTATTTGACTTTTTGAATTTTATTTTAATTTAATCAGAGAGGGACAGTGTGTGTGTGTGTGTGTGTGTGTGTGTGTGTGTGTGAGAGAGAGAGAGAGAGAGTGTGAGAAAGCAAACCACCAGGTCCAGGACTTGAACTGCGGTCGGCCATGTGGGAGTCCTGTGCCCTTAACCACTACATCACCTAATGACTTCTCCATTAATTTTTTAAAAGGAATTATTTATTTAGTTTTATTTATTCATTCATTTATTTTAATTTGACCAGAGAAAGACCAACACACACACACACACACACACACACACACACAGAAAAGGAAAGTGAGAAAGCAAACCACCAGGTCCAGGACTCGAACTGTGGTCAGCCCTGTGGAAATATCCAGTGCCTTAACCACCACGACACCTACTGGCCCCTCCATTAACTTTTGCCATAGGGCGGGTGCCACCACGCCCCGCTCCATTAACTTTTAAAGACCCCTGTATATGCACTTTTCTGAGTACACATATATTGCTTACTATATCAGTCAGGACTGGCTAGAGCTGCAGAAACATCTAAATATCTAAATATCTCAGCTTATTTTGTATTAACGATTCATATTCCCAATGCAAAGGAGCGGCTTCGCCTATGCTAGTTACTCAGGGACCCAGACTGAGTCAGGGACCGTCTGATCTGTACTTCCGTGATAGCCAGGGCAGGTGAGCAGAAGGAGAGAACATCTGCCACCATATTGCATTGGTGGAAGCAAGTCACATGATCCTTGGTCACTATGGGGTAAAGAAATGCAATTCTCCCACATGCTTGGATATGGCAGTAAACCAGATACAAGTTAACTGTGCACATACCTGCTGAATTCAGTGTGTATAAAACTATCAGGTCATTGGAAAAATCATGACACATTTATTAATAGAAAAACATAGAAAAATATGTCATGACTTTTTGGATGGCCCAATACAAAGCTGCGCTCTGAAGCGTATCTTAAATCTAAGCTCACATCATACCCATAGACGTGTGTTAATACAATTAGAAAACACTGAACTATACATCATCCCAAGAATAAGATAAGGAATTAAAAAGACCTTGGTCTACTCTGGGTTCTATATCAATGCTATCAGCTCCTCAACTCAACAGAGACCGTCTAGGAACCAGCAGTTAGCACAATGGCTATGTCGCTGGACTCCCACATAGTCAACTGCAATTTGAGTCCTGGACCTGGTGGCTTAAACTCACACTGGGCCGTGTGCATGCGTGCCCAAGATCCCAAGAGGAGAATGGAGGAGAAGGGATTGCGTCGTGGCCATCCCCCCTGGGGGGTGATTTCTTGCTTTCTGTCTCCCTGTCTCTCTCTCTCTTTCTGGAGAGCACACGCACCTCATAGCAAAAAAACTCTCAAAAAACAAGAACAAAAACAAAAACAAAAAACAGACTGTCTAGAAGAGCGTATCTGCATTTGTTCACTGTAAAACTGATCAATCAGTCCTTCAATAGAACTAAACTATGTCACAAGTCTCCGTTCCACAGACTAAAATGTATTGTAGCTAAGTTTTTATTTCAGCTGGAATCTGTCAAATGTCATACAGAGCCCAAAATTAAACTCTCTTAGCAAAGGTCAAGACTCATGGAAA
>JAKSZU010000024.1:33546596-33574096 GCA_026018925.1 Tupaia tana
AAACCCCCCTGGGGGGTGATTTCTCACTTTCTGTCTCTCTGTCTCTCTCTGTCTTTCTGGCGAGCACATGCGCCCTATAGCAAAAACCTCTCCACAAAAAAAAAAAAAAAGAAAGAAACATACAAAAATGTTTAATAAATTGCTCCTTGTTATGTAGTTTGCGCTGTGTTATTTATTATCTCCTCTAGTGATCAGGCTATTTCAGCTCGATCAGCACTTATCAAGAAGAGCCTCATGTGCTATAGGGTCCCTGTGTTCTCATGCTTTGTCCGGGGTACAGGGACATTCAGAAATGTAAAAATCTCTCATTAGCATCCTGAAAGTATTTACTCTCAAGTTTAATCACATTATTTCCCACTTCACATTCGTCTCTGTTACTTATGCCCTTCCACCATCCAGGGGAAATATTTGTAAAGGTTTTTCTCATTGTCTTTGGACTTTGGAAGACTTCTGATGTGTCATAAGGGAGCTTTCTCTTTCCCTGTTGCCATCTGTAACTCTTTGTTCAGGCCTTGGCCAGAAAAACAAAAACAAAAACAAAAATAACAAAAAACCAACACACTAACTTAGGAAAATAACATTTGGCAGGAACTTGGCAACAATAACCCCTTTGTTGCCAGAATCCTTGTTCACAGTGTAGGTGGCTCAGATGGCAATGAAATGCATTTCCCTATAAACTCTCAGTGGTGTGCTTATTTTTACTGATGGCTAATAACTACCCTATCTCTAAGGCAACCAAATTTCACAGCTTGCGGAACAGGGATTATCGGCATGTATAAATAACATGCTGCTTTTGTTAGTACCCTGCCGTATTCTGGAGCATTCTCAGAGTGACAATGGACTTATCAACAATTATTTCCCACTTCATGCTTCGTCTGTCAGTACTTTCCTCCTACCTGATATGCCTGTGTGATAACACGATGCCTACTATTTTCAGTATCAACTATTAATCATGCACTGTACTAGGCACCTCAGGTTCATTATCTCATTTAATCTCCACAACGCTTTGAGGTCGGTACTAGGGTTCCCATTTAAAAGACGGGAAAAGCAGGTTCAAGGAAGTTAAGTACCTTGCTCAAAGTCAGATAGCCGTAAAGTGATGAATTAGAATAGTGACCTGGGGGGACCAGCAGTTGGCATAACGGCTATGTTGCTGGACTCCCATGTAGTAGACTGCAGTTTGAGTCCCGGACCCGGTGGCTTAAACTCACGCTGGGCGCGTGTGCGTGTGTGTCCAAGATCCCGAGAGGAGAAAGGAGAAGGGATTGCGGTGTGGCCATCCCTCCTGGGGTGTGATTTCTCACTTTCTGTCTCTCTCTTTCTGGCGAGCGCTTGCACCCTATACCAAAACAAACAAACAAACAAACACAAAAACAAAAACCAAACAAACAAAGAAGCAAAACCCTCTCCAAAGAAGAGTGATCTGGGGGACCAGCAGATTGCATAATGGTTACATCTTTGGACTAACACGTAGTTGACCCTGGTTCGAGTCCCAGACCCAGTGACTTAAACTTACACCATGAGTGATTTCTCTCTGTGTCTCTGTCTCTCTGGCAGCCCTCGTGCCCTATAGCAAAATCTCTCTCTCTCTCTCTCTCTCTCTCTCTCTCTCTCTCTCTCTTTCTTTCTGAAGGAGAGTGTTTTATTATTCGTTTGTACAGAAAACTCAACATCTGTACACTTAACCCAGTTTGGTGTGGAGCTCTTTAGCCTTTGCCTTTTCCAGCTTTGAGATGAGAGCCACAGAGTTCGGGCCCAGGACGTCGCCTCCCCAGTGGCAGCAGATCTCATCGTATCTGTCATTGTAATTGGTCCTGATGGCTTCCACCAGCTTCACCAGGGCGCCTTTGTCCTCCGAGTTAACCTGTGTGAAGGTGACAGTGGGACAGGTTTTCCTGTGTGCCAGGCGCCCCAACCTGGCATCCCCTGGGTAATGCAGTAGGGAACCCCCATCCTCCAACACAGGGCAGGCAGAAGGACAGTCGCGTCGTGTGCCACCACTACCAGCTGTCCCTTGTTCTCCACCAAGGTGGTGACAAGTGCTGGCCCCTGCCCGAAAGACTGGTGGCCTCTTAGTGGGGACAAGTGGGAACATCTCCTTTGTGGGCAGCCTTCTTCTCAGCCCAGGCCAGCAGGTGCTGCTCCTTGTCCTGCTTTGTCTCTGGCTGTACCCGTGGCCAGCTTAGGCTGCTGAGTAGCCGTCTGGCGGTCCAGGGCCTGGGGGAGCCGGTTAATCGCAGGAGGCACTTTCAAGATGGCCCTCTGCCTGTGTAGCGAATGTAAAGGGGGCATTTGGCAAAGGGGGTGAGGTCCCTTTTGGGCTGGATGTCCTGTCCTATGCTAAAATTCTTAGGCCTTTTCTCAAACAGGGGACTGACCCCCTTCTTGGCTTCCTGCTTCTTCACGACAGCAGGTGCCAGAGCCATTTTTTCTCCTTGGCCTCCTTTCCCTTTGCATCTTAGGTGACTGGAGGAGAGAGAAAAATCTCTCTTAAAAAAAAAAAAAAAGAAAGAGTGGTCTGAAAGATCCATTTGATGCCAAAGGTCATGCTCTTTTATACTACATGAATTGTACTTATGACAGGTCTTACATTTTCAGATACTTTCCCAATAGCCTTCACTTCGGTCAATACATATCTAAAAAATGATTTAAGAACCTATTCAGTTCCACCTTTTATTCTTGGCATCTTCTGTCCAAAACAGGAACATTAGACATATCACGCAGAGAAAAGGAACAAGATATTTCCTTCTCCTTCTCAGCAACCGTGTGACACCAGGTAAAATATTTAAATTTGCTTTTCTCATGATTTAAATTACCAGAAAAGTTAACTTATGTAGAGGCCTTGATTCTTAGGCACAGTATTATATATATATATTTATAAAATACAGGCATAGCAAGTATGTGGAAAGTACTGAATGATAAATATATATTTGAAAACAAAGGTAAAAGTTGGCTGAAATCTATGTATTGGAACAAGTAGAAACATGAGATACATTGGGACCAGCAGTTAGTGTAATGGCTATGTTGCTGGACTCCCACGTAGTCGACCGCGGTTCGTGTCCTGGACCTGGTGGCTTAAAACTCATGCCAGGTGCGTGTGCATGCGTGCCCAAGATCCCGAGAGGAGAATGGAGGAGAAGGGATTGTGGCGTGGCCATCCCCCCTGGGGGGTGATTTCTCGCTTTCTGTCTCTCTGTCTCTCTCTGTCTTATCTGGTGAGCGCACACGCCCTGTAACGAAAACCTCTCCAAAAAAAAAAAAAAAAAAAAGAAAAAAAGAAAAGAAACATGAGATACATTAACTGATTGCTCCAAAAATAATTTATTTTTTTTGTCTTGTGTATTTTTTTGTAGGTCTATAGCATAGTACGAAGGAGCCTACATATTAGCAAGACATGTGTTACACAGATAATATGTTTTCAACATGTATTTATAGCTTTGTCTGCTGTGCTACATAGCAATAGATTTTACAAAAATGCCTTATTTGACCTTCATTTTGCAAGATAGTTTTCTAGGTCTAGAATTTGGCAATGACATTCCTTCAGCATTTTAGAAATGTCATTCCATCATTTTCTGCATTCCATTGTTTCGTTTGAAAAGTCATCTATGTGTAATTGTTCTTCTTTGAGTGACCTGTCCTTTTCCCCTCTACCTCTGGTCCTCACTTTTGGCTGTTTTTAAGATTTCATTTTACTTTTGATTTTCAGCATGTCGACCCTCTGACGTTTTCAGCATGCTATCACTCTGATAGATATGTACTGAATTCTCCTTTTGTATTTATCCTGTTTCAATTTTGGAGACTTTCTTAAATCTATGGGTTAATGCTTTTAACATTTTGGGAAAATTCTTGGATAATGACTTCAAATATTGCTCCTACTCCTTTCTCTCCCTCCTACTAGAAAGTTGATTGAATATACATAAGACCTTCTCAGTATGTCTCGTGTTTACCCAGTCCGTGCACTCACTTATCTGTGGTTATTTTTTCTCCTAGTCCCTGGCTTCTCTAGTTCTGATGTCTTGGTAGTTTTGTCTCCATTACCTAGCTGTGACACCTGCTGATAGCTCTAACCCTCTGCTTTTTGGTTGTGCTGAAGTGTTGCTTCAGAAGTAGCAAATGCTTCAGGGAGAAAAGCAAAGAAGAATGTTAGACTGTGTGTGTGTGTGTGTGTGTGTGTGTGTGTGTGCTTGCTTTGGCCTCAAATACTACTAACTTGATCACTGTCTATTATAGACTTTCAAGAATCTATTTTGTATTCTGTCCAGCTTTAATTTAATGGCCATTCTCATCAGGGTCATTGGATTGGTAAAAGCTATGTTGGCAGAGGCAGAAATGAAAGTCCTATATTAGTAAGTTTGAGGTAGAATTTCTATTTCTTTTTTTTTTCTTTTGGAGGAATGAGGAGGGTCTTAGATAATGAAACATATGTAATAGCACTGAAATGAAAATGAGAAAAGTTGAGTTTTCATCCCACAATCTACAGGATGTTGCTTTTTGGTGATGGGCTGGTTTCAGTAAAATGGGTCTATTATCTCATCTGTAAAATTGCTAGGGATATGGAAAGTATTTAAAGGAAAGTAGAAAGAGATTTTTCTGATAACACCTCTCTTATTATTCTTCCTCATTCTTTTATAAGTTAGCTCCATGTGGGAACTGAGAAATGAATTCTTAATTAGCAGTCTTACTATAACAACCACTAGCAACAATCATTCTTACACTACCTTATGCCATGTTTACCATCTCTCCACCCATCAAAGAAACTGAAAAGAGGAATGAGCAGATGCTAACTCAGTAGGAAAATGTAGTCAGAGTGAAGCACGTATTGAATTTGTAAAATTCTTTCAGACTTAGGGCTTCCTGGGTAGCATTTGGGAGAGATTTCAAGA
The DNA here is from genome assembly GCA_026018925.1 of Tupaia tana. NCBI lineage: Eukaryota > Metazoa > Chordata > Mammalia > Scandentia > Tupaiidae > Tupaia > Tupaia tana. Next base: position 33,551,480 of record JAKSZU010000024.1, read on the forward strand.
TGTTTTCTACGAGGAAAGAGAAAACTACAGTATGTGCTTGTTTGCAAAACTGACTCTTACCTACCTGGACACGTGTGCATTTCAGAACACCACAATGAGTTAGGAGAGCAGACGTGTGCGTGTTAATTTGAGCACTGCTAAACACATAAATAGGTGAGCTGCTAATATACATAGCTTGGTCATTTTTGTAAGCCAAAATTGAGTCACCGTTTTTCTAGGTTAACCTAATCTAAAAATATCACTTTCATCTCTTATTAATAGGATAGTTGTTATCTAATGCTTTGCGGTGGGTTTAAGGCTCCAGAATAAATCATGCTTTGATTACAGGGTGGATCAAATTGTGCTGACTCATTGAGGATGGGCCTGGGCACAGACTTGTGGTCAGAACCAGGTCTCAGCTAAGACAGAGATCATCAAGTCCTAGGTCCTGTTTACATCATGCAGGAGAAGGACAGAAATGTTTGTATTTGGGACCAGCAGTTGCTATAATGGCTATGTCGCTGGACTCCCATGTAGTCAACCGCGGTTTGAGTCCCGGACCCAGTGGCTTAAACTCACACAGGACGCGTGTGCGTGCGTGCCCAAGATCCCAAGAGGAAAATGGAGGAGAAAGGACTGCGGCATGGCCATCCCCTCTGGGCGGTGATTTCTCGCTTTCTGTCTCTCTGTTTTTCTGGCGAGCAAAAACCTCTCCAAAAAAAGAAAAAAAAAAAAAATGTTTGTATTTGAGCAGGCATGAGGCTCAGAATAAAAGGAGTAAGGGAGAAATAAAGCATCTGAAAAATATTCTTTGTTGGGAACCAGCAGTTAGCGTAATGGCTATGTTGCTGGACTCCCACGTAGTCGACCGCGGTTCGCGTCCCGGACCCGGTGGCTTAAAACTCACGTTGGGCACATGTGCGTGCGTGCCCAAGATCCCGAGAGGAGAGTGGAGGAGAAGGAATTGCGGCGTGACCATCCCCTCTGGGGGGTGATTTCTCGCTTTCTGTCTCTCTGTCTCTCTCTCTCTCTGTCTGGCGAGCGCATGCACCCTATAGCAAAAACCTCTCCAAAAACAAAAAAAAAATTCTTTGTTGCTTCTAGTTCCAGTAGAAGATTTTCCCTCCTGTTATTTATCTAAGTCATGAACTAGAAAAAAAGTCAAGAGACCCTGGTTAACGCTAGCACAGGTAGATATACCTTAGACTTTCAAGTTTGCTGGTCTCCCATTCATTTAAAACTCTCTCCAGGTTCCTAGTCTGTTCTTCTTTCTCACTTTGACAAGGAGGTCTTTACTCTTTTGGGTCTCCAGAGACAACTCGGAGTGCCCAAGGCACTGTCAGTTTAAATTACACAGGTAAGAAAGAAAGAACAGGAAGCAGTCTGTGTATAGGCCCCGGTTGTTCTCAGGGAAGCAGGAATGTTGTACAGGATATGAGACCTCTGGGGTCAAATTGTCTCGTTATTTACTCCGCAGAATACACTGAAGCTTCCTGCACTAGGATTCGAACATTATGGCCAAGAGCTCAAGAGCACCCTACATCTCTTCTTCTTCTTCCACTACTGACACACACCTCCCATCATTCTTTTTTAGCAATTTAAAAAATTTTGCATCTACTCACTGAACATCCTCATAGCATATGAAACATGATCACCCATCCAGTATACACTGTATAGTGACTTAATCATACATGTTATCATCCACAAATAATTTTCCATTTCTTGTTTTACATATATATATGTATATATACATACCTATTTCTTAGCCTCTGCCATTTCCCACCCTCCTCCCACATTGTTTCTGGTATCTATAGTTGTTTTCTACTCCTTTTTCCCCCCACCTTTTGCTGATTCCTTAAATATCTTAATTGAAATACTTTCAATCAAAAGTTCAGCTGATATATACAATCTGTGAATACATGTCTGATTTTAGGTATGACATTCTGTGACCTGAGGTTATATAGCTTACTGCAGTTCTTAAATAGGTATTATTATTATTGTTATTATATTATTTTTAATATATATATTTTTTAATTTCAAGAAAGGCAGTTCTAGCTTTAATAAACCAAAGACAAAAACATTTTAAGAGTAATTTGCTGAAGACTTAAAGTCAGCAGAAATGGTGTGCAGAGTGCAGGTAGAGGATGAGCCCCGGGGCTGCAGGTGGGCTGCATTGAGCCCTAGTTAGCCGATTTGGGCATTGCCAGCCACTTTGAACTTCCAGCGGAATGGAGGACTCAGGCCAAAGAAAGTCTCATTTTTTTTTCTTTTTTTTTGGAGAGGTTTTTGCTATAGGGCGCATGCACTCGCCAGACAGACAGAGAGAGACAGAGAGACAGAAAGCAAGAAATCACCCTCCAGGGGGATGGCCACGCCACAATCCCTTCTCCTCCATTCTCCTCTCGGGATCTTGGGCACGCACGCACACGTGCCTGGCCTGAGTTTAAACCGCTGGGTCCAGGACTCGAACCGCGGTCAACTACATGGGAGTCCAGTGACATAGCCATTAAGCTAACTACTGGTCCCGGTTTTTTTATTTTATTTTATTTTTTATTTTTATTATTATTATTTTTTTAAGTCACGAGATCTGGGACTCAAACTGTAGTCGACTACATGGGAGTCCAGTCACATAACCATTATGCTTCCTGCCGATCCCCAGCATTTGTATTTTCTAGGTTACATGATGGATGGAGAAAGGCAGGCAGCCACATCTTTAGGCTCCAGAGCCACTCCCCGCTAGCCTGGTATAGCTGTATCTTTCCAAGGGACTATTCCACAACCTTGAAGATAACAGATATTAGACTTCTTTTTAATTTTGAAAACCCAATAGAACTAAAAATATGATATTCAGCTAACAATCTGCAGAGAAGCAAGAAGCTAGGTTGCAAAGTACCTCCATATTTATTCCATAAACACTCTATCACCACGATCATCAGGACCTCTTTCTAAATCTGTGGGACACTTTTCAGTTCTACCCTTTCTTGAACATTTTATAGTCATTTAATAATGTTGAAAATGCTGAGATGGTTACTGAACTTGAGCTGTGAAATATTGGTTTCATTGACTAAAAATGAAGATTTTTTGCTGAGACTTCTTCCTCCAGATTCATTTCTAGTGGCCTCTTGAAAAACAGAATGAAAGAGATTGCAGATCACCTCCTCCTGCATGCCTATGAATGCTCAGATTGAACTTCAAGAAATTAGGAAGAAATGCATCATCCATCAGATGACCAGAAATCACTGCAGGGTCACAAGAGATATGGGAAAGCAAGAAAATATCTCTCCTCCAAGGGAATAGAATAACTCCTCTTCTCAGACAGTACAATGAAATTCATGGAAATGTCAGAAAAAGAATTTAGAATATTCATAGTGATAAAGCTAATAGAGATGCAAAAGAAGAGAGACAATGAACTGCAGAAGAGGCAGGAGAAAGGAGAAGATGAGTTCCAGGAGGTGAGGAAATTCTTGCAATATCTGAAAGAGGAATTACACACTACAAAAATAATCAAATGGACCTGTTAGAGATGAAGGATATAATACAGGAAGTTAAAACCTCCCTTGAAAGTATTTAAAGCAGACTAGATCATACAGAAAATCGAATCTCAGATATGGAAGATAGAATTGCTGGCATAGAAAAATTGACCATGAAGACTGAGAAAATTGCCCCCCCCTCAAAATGAGAAAATATACGAGAAATACTAGATATGATCAAACATCCAAACATCTGGATAATTGGTATCCCGGAAGGCAAAGAGACTCATAAGGGCATTGATAATCTACTCCATGAAATCCTGAAAGAAAACTTTCCACACCTAGAGAGGCATTCAAAGATTCAGTTCCCCAGATAGAATCAACCCAAAAATATCTTCTCCAAGACAAATTATAGCCAGATTAACCAAAGCCACAGACAAAGACAAGATACTAAGATTGTCAAGAGAGAAATGTCCGACAAATTACCTGCAAATTATCGGCAAAGGATATCCCATCAGACTAACAGCAGATCTCTCATTGGAAACAATGCAAGCACGGAAAGAATGGGAACATATATTCAAAATGTTAAGGGAAAACTATCTTGTCTTTGTGACTTTGGTCAATCTGGCTGTAATGTGTCTTGGAGAGTATCTTCTTGGGTTGATTCTATTTGGGGGTCCTCTGTATTTCTTGGGACTGGATCTTTGAATGCCTCTTTAGGTGTAGAAAATTTTCTTTCAGGATTTCATGGAATAGATGATCAAGTCCTTTATTATTCTCTTCACCTTCTGGGATACCGATTATTCAGATGTTTGGACATCTAGTGGTATCTAGTATTTCTTGTTTATTATTCTCATTTTTTTGGGCAATTTTCTCAGTCTTCATGGTTGATTTTTCTAGTCCAGTGATTCTGTCTTCTACATATGAGATTCTATCTTCTGTATGATCTAGTCTGCTTGTAATACTTTAAAGGGAGATTTTGACTTCTTGTATTATAGCCTTTGTCTCTCACAGTTCCACTTGATTCTTTTTTTATGGTGTGTATTTCCTATTTCAGATCGTACAAGAACTTCCTCACTTCCTGGAACTTGTCAGCTCTTTGTTCCTGCCTCTTCTGCAGTTCATTGTCTCTCTTCTCTTGCATCTCTGTTAGCTTTGTCACTATGGATTTTCTAAATTATTTATCGGACATTTCCACGAGTTCCATTGTACTGTCTGTGGATGAAGAGGAATTATTCTTTACCATTGGAGGAAAGATATCTTCTTGGTTTCTCATATGTCTTATGCCCCTACGATGATTTTTGGTCATCTGATGGATTATGTGTTTCTTCCTAATTTCTTGAAGTTCAATCTGAGCATTCAGAGATGTGCAGGAGGACGTGATCCGCGATCTCTCTGCTGTTCCATTTTTCTTGTTCTGTGCATCAGATTCAGTGCGAATCGAGGAATACTCTGATCCTAATAGTATTCAGATGTTTGGCTATGGTTCACTTATACCTGTCTTGACACTCAGTGCATGGATGCAGAGCAGCAAAGTGATGATGGGAAAAGAAAAAGGAAAAGAAAACAGAGGAAGAGAAAAAAAAATTTTTAAAAAGACAATAATTGTTTTCTTTTTAAAAGCGCAAAAAGTGAACAATGAAAACTGTGCAGTGCACAAGCACTGTATGAAAGTAAATTTTCACAGCTCAAGTTCAGTAAGCATCCCAGAAGGTCTGAGTTTCTGTCTCTCCTAAATGGGAGGGGGGAAAGGCAGGAATTAGCAACATAAAGGAGGGGCTGAGAGCCAAGAAAATACTTTACCTTAAAAATAAAAAGATAAATAAAAGATAAGAAAAATCTTAAAAAATGTAAAGAGAAAGAGACATAGAGAAGGATACTGAGGTCCTACCACTTCCTCGATTGGGATTTGGAGGGTGGAATCTCAGCAGAAAATCTTCAGCAGTCAGTCTTATTCCTGAAAGTAATTTTTCACAGCTCAAGTTCAGTAAGCATCTCAGAAACCTCTCATCATTTTTTTTTTTTGGAGAGGTTTTTGCTATAGGGCGCGTGCGCTCGCCAGACAGACAGAGAGAGACAGAGAGACAGAAAGCAGGAAATCACCGCCCAGGGGGGATGGCCATGCCGCAATCCCTTCTCCTCCATTCTCCTCTCGGGATCTTGGGCACGCACGCACACGCGCCCGGCGTGAGTTTTAAGCCACCGGGTCCGGGACGCGAACCATGGTCGACTACGTGGGAGTCCAGCGACATAGCCATTACGCTAACTGCTGGTCCCTCCTCTCATCATTTTTTAAACACAAGCATTCACAACAGCTTTTCTTTCTTTCTACATCATGCTTTTGCTTGCTGATAGCCTAGTCATTCATGGATTTTGTTTACTGCCTTCTCTGTGCTTTCCCTCTCTCTCTTTCTCTATCTCTGTCTCTCTCTGGTGATCACATGTGCCTTATAGCAAAAACTAAAAAATAAAAACAAAACAACAAAAAATATATAAATATTTTAAAAAGTATATATATTTATAAATTTTTAAATCATACACACGAGCACACACAGGCACACACACACACACACATATATTTTAAAATTGCCTAAGGATACATGCACTTACAAGAGAGAAATGGGTGAGAGAGGGAAGCACCCCTCAATGGGACGTGGTCATGCTGAAAATCCTTTATTCACCATTATTTCATCCTTTCAGGATTTGGGGCACACCTACACATATACCCAGCGTACTTTCCAAGATTCCAGGGCTGGGATTCCAACCAGTCAACCATGAGGGATCTGGTTCTCTTAATCACTAGACTATAGGACTGTTCCTTAAATAAAATATATTTGAATACAAAAGATGTGTCACTCTTTGGGGAATGGCTTCCTTTTTTTGATTCCTGTGTGTGGGTTTATTTTCATTTACATGATGTCATTCAGGCAAATCTTGTGTATTTGCTAGGAAACGGTGTGTACCTGGTGATAACTGATGCTATCATTTTAGACCTTGATTTTATACTATTTGACCCAATTCAGAGTAGGATGGCCCTCAAGTCTCTGTTTAGTGTGATTTTAGGAAAACACAAGTAGATTCATTCTTCTTTACTGGTTAGAATGGGACAAAATTAGGGAATAAAATCTGCTATATGGAATCTGTTCAGCTGGGTAAAGTATCTTCACAATCTAAATGATGTATAGCGATTTAATGTATGAATAATAATAAAAATAAATTTAAGTAAATAAATAAATAAATGGTTGCCTGTGACTGTGTAGAAATGTTCCCACTGTTCAAGACAGGGAAGATCTGACTTGAAAGCAAACCTAGGGAAAATAGCTTCTAGTTGCCCGATGGGGTTGGGACAGAGGCAGGAGGTAGACTTGAGGTTAGTGGAGAACCATGAGCTCTGGCGAGGAGCTGGGAGCAGACAGAGCTGCCTTTGGTCTGAAGAGTTTTCTGGATTCATCGCTGGGAGTGAGCAGATCAAACCTGTCCAAGCTTCCTTCCAATAGAGCTAGGAGGGAAATCAGAGCAAGGTCACTCTCGTAAGTCTGCAGCTAGATCCAAGCTCACTGAGCTTAGGATGGGTCTTATCATTCTCTGACCCCAATGCCTGGCACAGTCTCTAGACCGGAAGCTCTCAGGGGCTCCACCGGACTCAACCAAGGGGCTTTGGAAAAAGTTCTGGCAGAAGATGGAGTGACTTCATACAGAAGGCTATGGAAAGATGCCTGAGTCCTCATTCACCCTGTCCTCTTCCACCCAGACACAAAGTCTGCTTTTATTCCTTACCAACTCATGACTAAGAGAAAACAATCGCATGACTGAATGTTTTTCACGTTGTAGTGTAATTTATCAACATCAGCACAGCCTTTGATCTCATTAAGATGAGAGAAAAGATAAGTGACATGGTATACATGGGGCCAAGGGGACGGGGAGCAATCAGTAGAGTGGGCGAGAATGGGGTGCCGTGAGGAGATAGGAGGCAGAGGTTGAAGAGGAAACTTTATACAGGTCCCAGTTTGTGATCTGCAGCTTTTGGCCCAGAGATGCAACCCTGGGAGGAGATATTTGAGACTTGGTCTTACCACAATGGTTGACTATTATCTGTATTGTTTGCTAAAGATGAGAGTTTCTTGTAGGCTCTTTGAGAAGTATGAGGATACTCACAAATTTCATGGAAAAAGAATATAAAAATGAGAATTTATTTTGGTGCAAAAATTTGAAATCTGTGCATAGATTTTTTTCCCATGACCTTTTTTAAGACCCCTCATGTTTCTTGAGTCCCTCTTTCAGTACATTTTTTATTTGTCAGAGAGAGCATGTGCTTACCAGAGATAGACAGAGAGAGAGGAAGAATGTGAGAAAGCACTTCTGATGGGGGCCGGTCATGCCACAATTCCATCTCTTCCATTTCTCCTCCTTTTGGGATTTTGGGCATGCATGCACACACACCCGGCATGGCCCTGAAGCCACCGGGTCTGAGACTCAAACAGCACAATCGGCCATGCAGTATCCCCTCAACCACCCACCACGCCAGCTGGTCCACCTCTCCATATTTTAAGCACTGTTGGGCATCTTTTTATATGTGTGTCTGGATACTTTTCTAGATGACTTTCGGATGATCTCATACTGACTGTCTTTGGCAGGTATACTGCTCTGTCAGTGTGCTCCAAGACATGACTGTTCCGGATGATGTTTGTTTTTTCAATAAAGACTTGGACCTTGTTGTTCTTTACTGTCACTGCCTCAAAGGCTTTAATCAAAGGCTATTTGGAAATAAGGCCAGCTAATTAGTGTTTATGATGCAACAAGGGTGACTCTCTCTTAGTGTCTTAAACCTTTCACCTGAAACACAAACATGCCACACTTGAGCTTTAATTGTCAAGGAAGATGAAAAATATACTAAATCATTTGCTGGACAAAGACCTCTTGTTGATATAGGCAACGGGAACCCACAGGTTTGTTTTCCATAGCGGGCTTGTAGCTACAGATTCAGTCCTCTGCAAGCATGCTGCCACATTGACAGTGGGTGAGTGACACACCGATCTCTAGTAAACTCATGAACAGGACACTACGATGTTGGCTGAGTTGCAAAGTCTCTTGGTTATTTTCACGGAAAGCACCTACTAAAATCAACTACATGGAATTCCTTTCTTAAACTGAACTTTGAAGAGAAAGCTATAATGAAATTCAAAGGCATGTTTTGCTTCCTACATGTTCATAGTTCTTTGTGGTTTTACAAAAAGACATTCTTTCATTTAGACAACAACATTTACGAAGCACCCAACTTGTTGCAGAGACTATAGATATACCGATAGGAATCCTTGCCAAGAAAGAGCTTGAGCCCAGAAATGGAAACAAATAGGAATGATGACAAAATAACATGACAGTTGCTTTGATGTTGTAACTAACACTGAGAGGCATTTAGAGAGGCAAGGGTGAGGAGGAGGAGTCTTTATATCAAAACCTTCATGGGAGGAAAGCAAGTATGCGGGTATTGAAAAATATTCCAATGTATAATGGTTTAAAAACTGGGTTGTGTTGGGACCAGCAGTTGGCGTAATGGCTATGTCGCTGGACTCCCATGTAGTCGGCTGTGGTTTGAGTCCTGGACCCGGTGGCTTAAACTCATGCCGGGCGCATGTGCGTGCTTGCTCAAGATCCTGAGAGGAGAATGGAGGAGAAGGGATTGCAGCGTGGCCATCCCCCCTGGGAGGGTGATTTCTCGCTCTCTCTGCCTCTCTGTCTCTCTCTCTGTCTCTCTGGCAAGCACATGCATCCTATAACCAAAACTTCTCCAAAAAAAACCAAAAACCTTGGTTGTGTTTATATCAAAATAACGGAACCGATATTGGTATTAGCCATATTCACCTGCTACCAAAAGTCTTCCTCTAGCCAGCTTCTGTGTTTGGGGAACAATGTTATCTGCCCAATCTTTAGAATGCTTTTCCTCTTATCGCTTTTTTTGATGATCAGATTATTCAATGTTGATATTAACTCATTTCAACATTGGCCATTATCTAGTTTGATACTTGAGAATCTTGTTAACTATCTGCATTTTGATTTCAAGTTGTGTAGTTGGCATTTGTGGTAATTTTAGGAGTTGAACTAAGTGACCTTGAACTATCAGGAAAAGAAATGAGATTTGACAAGTAAATTAATAAAGATAATGACAGGGATTTGTTTAAAACTTTTAAAGAGAAACGATTGTTTTAAAATCCCTTTAGGCATGATAAGTATCCATTCACATTCAAAAGAATAAGAATTTTACTTAATACAGTTTCCTAAAAAGACACAGATATTAGATATAAGTAATAATATTGTATTATTTGATTTTTCTTGAATACACTCAAATTGAATTTCTTAGAACAATTCTATAATTAAAAAAATGTTAGGGGGCTGGCAGGTGGTACGGTGGTTAAGGAGCTGGACTCCCAGATGTCAGACTACAGTTCAAGTTCTGGACCTGGCAACTTGCTTTCTCTTCCCCCCCTCTCCTTTCTCTCACGTATGTGCCCTATAGCAAATTAAAATAGTAATAATAATGATAAGTAAAATAAATTATTCTTAAAAATATGTTTTAGTACATTATATTAAATAGTATAAGCTGGGCGCATGTAAACGTTTTTATTGAGATATTAATATAAACAAAATGGTTGAAACAAAGGTCTTCAACTAGGCGATGTAATGGAACTATTTTTAAACTTCCTAAAGACATGAACTCCTTTGAGTATCTGGGAAAGATATGGATAGACTTCTTATTAAAGGACATACATACTCAGAGCTTAGCCCACAATGGTACAGCATTTCTGAGTGCCCAAGAGCCTGTTATAATGCTCGGGTAAGTCCTACTGACCTAGTGGAAGAGTGCAGGTATTCACTTCCGATGCAGCCATCTCTTATCCCATGAAATTCGAAGAATTCTTTCACACCTGGCTCAGGTAAAGACCCAGTATGTGTAAAATCCAAGAAGTCATTTGTAAATTTTTTTTTTTTTTTGAGAGGTTTTTGCTATAGGGTGCGTGCACTCGCCAGACAGACAGAAAGAGACAGAGAGATAGAAAGCGAGAAATCACCCCCCAGAGGGAATGGCCACGCCGCAATCCCTTCTCCTCCATTTTCCTCTTGGGATCTTGGGCATGCACACACACACGCCCGGCGTGAGTTTAAGCCACCGGGTCCAGGACTCGAACCGCGGTCGACTACGTGGAAGTCCAGCGACATAGCCATTACGCTAACTGCTGGTCCCTAAATTTTAAAAAATGTATAAAAGTCAACCCAATTTGTGATCTCAAGAGAAGCTTTGACGTGTTAGCTACTTTGTCACGTGTGTGTGGAATATACAGTAGTTCTCCCTTCTCCTGGGGGTATATGTCCAAGACCCCCTCTAGTTGCCTGAAGCCTCAGATAGTGCCAAGCTCTCTTGATACCGTATTTTTCAGCCCAATAACTGAGAAGGTAACTAAGTACCTAAAAGTGGGTAGAGTAGACAGCAGGAATAGGCCTAACGAAGGTATCATTCATGTACCTGGCGTGAGAGAGAGGGGTGGCACATGATTTCATCCTGCTACTCGGAATGATAAGGCAATTTAAAACTTATGAATTGTTTATTTCTGGAATGCTCCACTTAATATTTCAGATCTCTCTTCTGTGCATGTGATAGTGAAATTAAATGGCACCCAGGATACTGGAGCTGGAAGATTCTTGACGGTGAAATGAACCATTATCTAGAACCTGTGACACATTTAATGTCTCTTGGTCTCCTCAAAGCAAACCCAGGGTGCACCATTGCTCACCAGGGGATGGTACAGAAGATTCCAGAGAGCTATGTCCTTATCTTCAGGAAAATGTTTTTTTTTTTTACTCTTTTCTTATCTATACCTCTAACAGAAGTATCAAATAAGCAGAGAATTTTCAGATAGGAAGAGGAGTGTGAGAGGCCTGAGCAATGCATCTCTTCCTGGGAAAGACATTGAAGATGTCTTCAATTCCCCTTAGGGCCAGAGGCTCTGGCTACATGAAGATGCTTTCACCATGGGTGGCAAGATCCATGTAGAAATGGTTGACGGGACCACAGACATACAGCTCAGACCCTGAGACCCTCCATGTGTCTCAATGACCCAACATTGCCTAGGGGTGGCATGTTGTCCTTGGGTAAGATTATGTCCTTTCTGGGGACCAGCAGTTGCTGTAATGGCTTTGTCACTGGACTCCCATGTAGTCGACCACAGTTCAAGTCCTGGACTTGGTGGCTTAAACTCACACTGGGTGTGTGTGCGTGCATGCCCAAGATCCTGAGAAGAGAATGGAGGAGAAGGGATTGTGGCGTAGCCATCTCCTCCTGGGGGGGTGATTTCTTGCTTTCTGTCTCTCTGTGTCCTTCTGGTACCCTATAGAAAAAACCTCTCCAAAAAAGAAAAAAGATTATGTCCCTTCTGGAAGCTTTTTTCCTGCTTCTCAGGCTCTTGGTGCTTCTGTCGTTGGACACGGGGAAAGTGATGCGCTTGGGATCTTTCTTGGTTTTACTTTACACCTGGCCTACTGCAAAATGGGTTGAAGTTACTTATAATAAAAGCACAGGATGATAAGAAAAAACGTTGCTAACCCAGATTAAGAGACAAAGTCAAATGGCAAAGTGGGGAAAGAGTTCTCCTTATGGACAGAGAGATACACACCACAGTTGACTGGAAGCAGCCACTCGAGACACAAGGAGAGTTTTCATTTTCTTTTTCATTTTCCTTTTTTCCCTGTCCTTTTCTTACCTCTCCTCTCCTTTCTTTTCTTTTTCTTTTTTCTTTCTTTCTTTCTTTTTTTTTTAAATTTTGGATCATATGTGTCATAGTTGGAAGGATTTCAGAGATGATCTTATCTGACTCTCCATTTGACAAATGAGGTCTCCGTGGCCTAGAAGAAGTAACTGGCTGACCCAGGTTCCTTGGCAAGAACTCAGGTCTCCAGAGTGGGGTCATTTTTGAAGCCTCAGACAATCCTGGAGAAAAGACTTTAAGTGGTTGACCAGTAGATCTAAGTTTTCCATTTTCAGTTTAGTGACCTACAAACAAGTTAAATGCCATGAAGCCAGTGACTCTCCAGCCCCACCCTCAGACCACATGAGGAGCCTGCAGGACTCCCCTATTTGTTACCTGATCAACCGCTCTGTCTCCTTCCAGCCACTTTGCATTTACTGATCCCACAGCCATCCCGGTGGTCTTTTCATAGTTGTATAGCTGTTTTCAGGCCACAATAGCTCCATGGAGTGAGGGACTACTCCCTGTTCCCTCTGCTGTCTTGTTCCACTATTACGCTGCTGAACAGAAATTCCTGAGACTGGGTGATTTATAAAGAATAGAAATGTACTAGGCTCACAATTCTGGTGCCAGGAAAGTCCATAGATGTGGGCTGGCATCTGTTAGCCTCTGGTGCTACATCACAACAGGCTGACAGAAACAAAAATAAGGGCATGATATAATCCCTGCTCCTCCATTTTCCCCTCCTTTGGGGATTTTTGGGTACACATACACATGAGCCCAGCATGTTTTTCAAGCCACCAGATCCAGGACTTGAACTGTGCAGCTGGCCATGTGGGATCCAGCTGCCTTAACCACTATGCCATTGACAGGCCCAGAACTCACCTCTCAAAGCCATTATACTAGGGATAAAGCTTCCAGTACATAAACTCAGGGGGACGAATTATTATATTCAAATCACAGCACAGATCTGCTGATCTTATTCTTGTAACCCACTCACAATCAGTCATCTTTCCCAAGACACAGCCCCCCACACCCTCGTCATGGGCTGGAGGCTGAAGCCTGTTGGTTGCAGATGGGTTGGGGTGGGCTCCACATTGTATCACCAACTATGTTTGAATGAACTTTCTTTCTTTCTTTTTTAAATTTAAATGTACTTATTTACATTTATTCACTGTACATCATTACAGCATACAAAATGAGATTTTCCATCCAGAGTACACTGTATATTGGCTCAATCAAGCACATCAACATACGTTGTCAACAAATAATTATTTGTTATTGTCAACAAATAATTTTCCATTTCTCGTTTCCTGTACATTTTGCTTTGTTTCCCATCCTTGATTCCCTATCTCTCACCTTCTGCCGTGTCCTACCCTCCTCCCACATTGTTTCTGGTATCCATGGTTATTTTCTATGCCTTTTCTCCCCATTTTATTGATTCGCTAATGAAGCACAGCTGATATATATATATCCATGAACATGAATGAACCTTACTTTCTAGCACTGGATCTCAAATTTCAGGCCGTTAGTCACACACATTTTCTTTCTTTCTTTCTTTTCTTTTTTTTTTTTTTTTTTGGAGAGGTTTTTGCTACAGGGCGCGTGTGCTCGCCAGACAGAGAGAGAGAGAGACAGAGAGACAGAAAGCGAGAAATCACCTCCCAGAGGGGATGGCCACACCACAATCCCTTCTCCTCCATTCTCCTCTTGGAATCTTGGGCATGCACGCACACGCGCCCGGCGTGAGTTTTAAGCCACTGGGTCCGGAACACGAACTGCGGTCGACTACATGGGAGTCCAGCGACATAGCCATTACGCTAACTGCTGGTCCCCACACACATTTTCTTTCTATGGAAACTTTCTTTGAGTTTCTCATGCTATTGGCCCGAGCAGGGGACTCACGGCTGTGTCCCAGTTGGGTACCTTGCTTACAATTTCTTCATTTCTATGTGTTTTTCTCTCATCTGTAAAATGGAATGGTAATAGTGCTTACCTCACAGCTAAATTGTTCTAAGGATTAAATTAATTAATCGGTCTGAAACACCTGGCCATGGTAAACAGTCACAAAATATTAGCTATGACTGTTGTGTCCAAATGGAGTCTGGGGGGTGCACACTGAAGGAGATGACTAGTGAATGAGTTTGCTGTGGAAAGTTACTTAACCTCTCTTTGCCTCAGTTTCCTAACTTGTAAGTGGGAATAAAAATTCTGCCACCTTCCAGGGTTCTATATAATTTTCCACATTAAGCCCATAGAACAGTACTTAGCATACAGAATCCAATAAAAGTTTGTTGTGATTGTTACGGTTGTCATTCATTAATTATTCACTCTGTTGCTGTTAGTCTTGGTCTCTTGTGTGCATGAAGCTTTCTTACTCATTTGTAGATGCAATGCATTTACAGGGTAGAGTATAGTCAAATCTTACCCTCTATGTTTAAGACTCAATACAAAAGGATATTTTGTTGGAGGAGGGAAAGTTCACTCCAAGTTAGGATCCGAGCCCCAGGCTCCTGCTAATTCAGTGTGCATTTTATTGATTGATTGATGATTGGTTGCCAGAGGGCACATGAACTCTCCAGAGAGAAAGAGAGATAGACTGCTCTATGACGTGGTCATGCCGCAAGCTCCGTTCTTCCATCTCTCCATCCTATCTGGAGTTTCGACACACATGCATGCACCTGCATCTGGTGTGTTTTTTAAGGCACCAGGGCTGGTATTTGAACCATGGTCACTACATGGGATCTGGTTTATAGTGCACAATTGCACAGTGTCTCACCACTGTGCTAAGCAGGGCAGCCCAAGTGCATAGTTTTCTTTTCTTAAGTATTCTCATGGGATTCTGCATTGGTTCCTCTATTGTTTTTAAAAATAATTTAATTTTTAATTTGTTTTTGTTTCTGCCACAGGGTGCGTGTACTCACCGGGGAAAGGGAAAAACAGTGAGAGGGAAAGTGAGAAATCATCTCCCTGTGGGGATGGCCGTACCACAATCCCTTCTCCATTCTCCTCCTGGAATTTTGGGCACACATGCGTGTGTACCCAGTGTGATTTTCAAGCCACCAGGTCCAGGACTTGAATTTTAGTCAGCCATGTGGGAGTCCAGAGCCACTATGCCACCTGCTGGCTCCAACATTTTTATTTTTAATTAAAAAAATTTTTTAATACCAAAGGGTGTGTGTGCAAGAGAGAGAGAGAGAGAGAGAGAGAGAAATGAAGCACTTCCTAATGGGGCCTGGTTATGCCACACCCCTTTTTCCTCCACTTGACCATCCCATCAGGATCCCGAGCACATTCATGAACACTTGGTGTGTTTTCCAAGCTACCAGGCTGGGACTTGAACCCTTGTCTGCAATGTGGAATCTGGCTTCCTTTACATAGTGTTCAACTGCTGTGCTATAAGCCAGACCCCCCTATTACTGTAACCAATAATTCTACACTTAACTTATTCTGTTCTTGTAATTTATTCTGTTACTGTTCTGGGGGTTAGAAGTCTGAACTCAGTTTCACTAATTTCAAGGGAAGTGTGGTGAGTGGGCGTGAGCAGTACTGGTTCTTTTAGGAAGTTCTGAGGAGGATCAGTCCCCTTGCCTTTTCTAGCTTCTAGAGGCCACTAGCATGCCTTGACTTATAAGTCATTTCTCACATCCCTCCAGCCTCTGTTCCTATTCTAACTTCTCCATCTCTGATTCTGACCCTCCTGCCTCCCTCTTATAAGGATTTTGTTATTACAATGGGGGCTCACCCAGGACCATGTCTCCGTCAAGACCCTTACCTTGATCCCATCAGTGAAATCCCATTACTCATGAAAAGAAATGTTTAAGTTCTGGGCATATTTGGGTATGTGTGTGGGTGTTGGGGACATTATTTAACCTGCCACAGCTTCTAGGAAAACAGCTTGAAAATATCTCTTCAAGATTATCTTCTCGTGGGAACCAGCAGTTAGCGTAATGGCTATGTCGCTGGACTCCCATGTAGTCGACCGCGGTTCGTGTCCCGGACCCGGTGGCTTAAAACTCACGCCGGGCATGTGTGTGTGCGTGCCCAAGATCCCGAGAGGAGAATGGAGAAGGGATTGCGGCATGGCCATCCCCCCTGGGGGGTGATTTCTCGCTTTCTGTCTCTATGTCTCTCTCTGTCTGTCTGGTGAGCGCACGCGCCCTGTAGCGAAAACCTCTCAAAAAAAAAAAAAAAAAAAAGATTATCTTCTCTTAAAATATAAATATTCCTGGAATGGATAAAACATTTAGATTCCTTTATCCTGGTTTCCTCAGGGCAGCCCCAAATTATGCCAGCTGTCCTGGTATAATTAACTTACAAATTTAATTGACAAATAAAAATTGTATAAATTTACAGTGTACAACATGATGTTTTGATAGAGGTATACATTGAAGAATGGCTAAACCAAACTAATTAACATGTATGTGATCTCACATGTCATTTTTTGTTATGAGAACACTTAGAATCTACTGTCTTAATAATCCCAAGTATACAATATATTGCAATTAAGTACAGTCACCATGATGTGTAATAGATCTCTTCAACTCTTGTATAATTATTTAAAAGTTATTATTATTTTAATTATTGTTTATATAAAATAATTAATAATTAAACTTACTAAAAACATTCCCTCCTTTCTCTTTCAGAAGTGGTGTGGTAATTACAGGGTCACCTTACATAGGAGAATTATAGCGGAGTAACCAATGACATCCTTGGAAGGGTTTGAAAGGAGCCCCTTCTGTGGAAGGTGAAATAAGCTTCTTCTGGTCTCAGAGACCCCAGCCAGCAATGGAGAGAGAGGCATGTGCACTCTGTTCGTATATTAAGAGGAACAGTCTCATTTGCTTCCCCTTAAATGCAGGTGGGCAGAACAAATTGCTTGGTTCAAATAAAGTGGTGAAACTGTTTTTTTTTTGGGGAGGGGTACGTTTTTGCTATAGGATGTGTGCACTCGCCAGAAAGACAGAGAGAGACAGAGGGACAGAAAATGAGAAATCACCCCCCAGGGGGGATGGCCACACCACAATCCCTTCTTCTCCATTCTCCTCTTGGGATCTTGGGCACACACGCACATGCACCCAGTGTGAGTTTAAGCCACTGGGTCTGGGACTCGAACCACAGTTGACTACATGGGAGTCCAGTGACATAGCCATTACACCATCTGCTAGTCCCTGGTGGAACATTTTGAGGCATCAGACCCAATCATAGGTCTGTCTAGCTCCCTTGGAAGGCTCTATTTGAGGAGCTCTCTCTTGGAACCCTGCTGCCCACTGGTTCCCATTGTCTGGCCAATAGCCCCAGCCAAGCTCCCAGTCAACAGCTCACACTGACTTACAGCCATGTGATTAGACATCATGGACATCCAAGGCAGTTGAGCTTTTACTTGACCGCAACCCCAGCTGACAGTTGACTATAGCTCCACCAGAGACCCCAGTGGAGAAATGCCCACATGCCCAGCCCACTCACAGAACCATGAAAGACACAGTTAATGGCTCCCTGGGTTGTTATGCTGTTTTAAACTCCAGAATAGTTAGTGGTGGGCAGGCAGGCAACTGTGTCTGGCTATTTGTCTATAAGTTGACAAGCCACGGCTCCACCACACTGGTGATTCCATATCGAGACACAATACAGTCAGGAGTGGTGGATCTGATCCGGTGGTCTTAGACAACTTTAGAACCCTCTAGGTGTCTGAAACCACAGGATCAAATTCTGGAAGGGCTGACTTGGCCTCGTAGCTACCTCGGTCCAGTCTGCTCTCCTGATTCATTAGGTTCTTCTGAGCTCTTATGTGAAGAAGGATCACCAGGTAGCATCAGGCTCAGAGAAAAGAGACCTATGATCTGATAGCCAGAGATACTGAGAGGGGATTGGCTCAGGAAGCCTGGAGGCTTTAAAAAATGACACTCTGGCAAAATAATTTGACCTCAGCAAAAGAAAAAACAATGTACAAAAAATGGATGTTCTGATGTAAGAAGCTAGTGAATGATGCAGACTCTCAAAGGGCACTAACACAAGTTGAAAGCAAACTAAGGCTTTTACAAAGTGCTGTTAGTGCCAGTCTTGGTGGTGCAGCGTAACTCAGTGTTCACAAGGTGAAAGAGGAAACCCCCGGGTTTGCATTCCGAGGTCTTCCTGTACACACCAGGCAGGTGTGTATGCCTGAGACACTGACTGGCTGAGGCTGACGGTGGGCCGTGGCATAAAGTCTCTGTCAAGGATCTCTCTCTCATTCCCCTACCTCTTCTGGAAGAAATGGACAGGTGGAATTTTAAAAAGTGATGTTTGGAGAAGCACCTTGACACATGAATACTTTATACTTGAGCCTGGCAGCATCGGCGTGGTGCCAGAGGTGAAAGTGAATGCAGGACCATGTCTTCCCAATTCACACCCACCCTTTTCTTGAAAAAGAGTGACTTAGACCTTAACACACACTCTCTCTCTCTCTCTCTCTCTCTCTTTTTTTTCTTTTTTTGGAGAGGTTTTTTGTTATCACACACACTCTCTTTACACACACAGTCACACACACACACACACACACACTGGTAACCATGAGTGGTGATGGATGTGTTGATTAATTTCACTTAACCATTTCATGTTTATGTATATAAAGTCATCACATTGTGGGACCAGCAGTTAGTGTAATGGCTATGTTGCTGGACTCCCATGTAATCGACCGCGGTTCGAGTCCCGGACCCGGTGGCTTAAACTCACGCTGGGGGCGTGTGCGTGTGTGCCCAGGATCCCGAGAGGAGAATGGAGGAGAAGGGATTGTGGCGTGGCCATCCCCCCTGGGGGATGATTTCCTGCTTTCTGTCTCTCTCTCTGTCTGTCTGGCGAGCACATGCGCCCTATAGCAAAAAACCTGTCAAAAAAAAAAATTCATCACATTGTATACCTTGAATATTTACCTCTTTTTATTCCTAGAGAGCATGTACACAAGAGAGAGAGAGAGAGAGAGAGAGAGGAGAGAGAGAAAGCATTCCCACATGGGAAGTGATCATGCCGTAATCTTTTTTCTTCCAGTTTTCCATCCTATTGAGATTTGGAGCACACACACACATGTGTCTGCATGTTTTTTCAAGCTACCATGGCTAGAATCTAGCTCTCTTAACCACTGCCATGTGGAGCCAGCCCGTATACGATTTTAATTTGTCAATTATACCATAATAAAACTGGGAAAAGGAAAAAGCCTCAAAAGAATAAGATCAATGGAAGATTACTAGGAGGAAGTTCAAAATACAACAGTGAGCAATATAAGCTAGTTGGGGCATTAAAAATTGGATTAAATTTTTTTTTCCCAGAATCTCACTGTGTCACAATCCTCTGTCTCAGCCTCTTGTGTAAGTAGGGCTGCATCTGCATGCCATCATACCTGACTCTTCCAGATGGATTCTCGCCATGTTTCTCAGGCCAGCCTTGAACTGGCAAGACTCCTGCCTCAGCCTCCCAAACCACTGGGATTACAAGTGCAGATCACCATGCTTAAGCCTTTTAGGTAGGATTGGGAATTATATCCAGGCTTCTTGTGTGGTCCTAGACTACAGAACTTGGAGTCTTAGCAGCATACACCACAGTGGCCAAGCTGTCACGTGGAATTGGAGGGGGTTTTCTGATATTCTTGAAAAGATATAAAGAAACGTGGGCTGGCTGAATTCTAGCACACTGAGATGGGTCTGATGGCATAACCCTATAGACTTGAAGGGAGGTCATTAGTGACCTGCTGGGTTCTGGACACCAAAGGATGGCCAAA
Source organism: Tupaia tana (assembly GCA_026018925.1). Classification (NCBI taxonomy): domain Eukaryota; kingdom Metazoa; phylum Chordata; class Mammalia; order Scandentia; family Tupaiidae; genus Tupaia; species Tupaia tana. Next base: position 33,571,414 of record JAKSZU010000024.1, read on the forward strand.
ATGGGAGGGTCTTGGCATCTGGCACATCTGGAACAGAGCTCTTCTTCCCTCCATCGTGGTTCTACCGTCAACCAAGTCTGGATCCCTTGCTAAAATCACACGAGTGGACCAAAGACTGAGAGATGAAAGAGAAGGATGTCTTATTTTAGTTTCTTCTTCGTCTCCAGTTCCAAAAGGGTGTTCTGTGAACATTCGTGGAGCTCTGGTGATCTCACAATGCAATTTGGTTGATTTTCAGCCTTTTCCCCTTGCTAACTGAGAATTTGTCTTTCTTGGGTCTGTTCAATTTGTATCATTATTTTCCCATTTCCTTTCCTGTTTCTAGATTTATGACCTTCTCCAGTTCTCCCTATTCTTATGGGCTTGTATCTTTTTTTTATTTTTTATTTTTGGAGAGGTTTTTGCTATAGGGCACGTGCGCTCGCCAGACAGACAGAGACAGAGAGACAGAAAGCGAGAAATCACCCCCCCAGGGGGGATGGCCACGCTGCAATCCCTTCTCCTCCATTCTCCTCTCGGGATCTTGGACACAGATGCACATACGCCCGGCGTGAGTTTAAGCCACCGGGTCCGGGACTCGAACCGCGGTCGACTACGTGGGAGTTCAGCGACATAGCCATTACGCTAACTGCTGGTCCCTGGGCTTGTATCTTTTAAAATAATCTTTGGGGACCAGTAGATAGCATAATGGTTATGTTGATGAACTCCCATGTCGTTGGCCAGGGTTTGAGAACCAGACCCGGTGGCTTAAAACTCACGCCGAGTGCGTGTGCTTGAGAGCCCAATATCCCAAGAGGAGAATGGAGAAGAAGGGATTGCGGCACAGCCATCCCTCTGGGGGCTTGAATTCTCACTTTCTGTCTCTCTGTCTCTCTGTGAGCTCATGCGCCCTATAGCAAAAGTCTCTCTAAATACATAAGTAAATAAATAAATAATCTTTGACTGGTTTTAATAAAATTTCCACAGGGATAAAAAGTTGCATTCAAGCACTTTTGCACTTTTTCTTTTCTTTTTTCTTTTCTTTTTTAAGCCTGGAAGCCAGTGTTGTATCTTTCCAAGAGAAGAAATATAAACCAACTCATCAAGTATGATAGAGTGGGAGATCCTGAGTGACTTTTTAGGATCGAATCCCAGTCCCACTGGAAATTTTTTGAACAAAAAAGCCTGCGAAGTATGTCAATAGTTGCGAGTCTCTGTGAAAATTTTAAGTTCATTTATCAGGCTAAGATTTGAGGGGCTAAGGACCCCAGCAACATAGCCTTTTAAAATCACCTCAGAGCTCTTGGGCCCAGCATGTGGGCAGAAGGTGTGATTCTGGAGGGCCAACCACAGAACTTCTAGCTTTAAACTTGTCCCCTTAGACAGGTTGCTATATTTTCTCTAAGTATTTTCCCTATCATTTTCCTGTTTCTTTATGTTTTCCCTCAGGCTTACCTATTAGTAGACACTATAAATATCACTTAGGGTAATTAAGTAATCAAGATTGCAAACATCTAAGCAGGGTAATGATAGTCTTTGCATGCAAAATATTTGCACACAGTATTGTGGCATTGCAGAGGAGAAAGCTAATTAATCTGTTAGGTTCGAGCATTTAACAAATTGCATAATCCATGTGTTAGTTCACTCCATTAATGCTTGAGTTGAAAACCCCTGCTCCAACCTCCTTAAAGGCTTGCAAATGAAAGGGCTGTAGAACTTAAAAGGGAAATTGACCCAGAAGTCACTGGAGAAAATCCCAAAGTATAAATTATTCAAGACGTGGCAGCTGTGAGTAGAGGAGAAAACTCAGAAAGGAATAGACAAGTATGCAAAAGTATCTTGAAGTCCAACAGGGATGTTCTGATTCCTTGCGAACCTGGAGCGTGGAAGGAAGTGCCACGTTTTGGGCTCTCTGTCTCCTGGTCATCTTGGCTTTTGGTCACAGGAGAGGGATGTCAGGAGTGATGCTGTCAGACATCTCCCTCTGTCGGGATCTGAAAGCGTTGTCATGAACTGGTGGGTCCCTTTACTCACTGGAGCCATTTTGGTATTTAGTGTGTGACTTCTGGTTTCTGCTGCTCCCTTCTCTGGAGCCAGAGAATCATGTCACACTCGTTGTCAATGAAACCACTGGAACTTACCAGGTATCGGTAGCATAGCCAATGACTATGGATCATGGACTTTCTTCTCAGAGCCGTATTGTGAGTCAACCTAAATTTGTGATTTGTGCCAAAAGAATGAACTGGGAATTCAAGACTATAAGCTGGATTTCTGAAAGACCTCTTAAAGCAAAAGTTGTTCAAATTAAATATGGCAGTGGCCTTGCTCCTCTGTACCCACAGTCTTTGAGATGGTATTTGTGCCTGCCTGCTCAGTACTATGTCTGGTTAGGGGGAACCCAGTCCAGTCTTCTCTCTTTGGGCTTTTCTTGGGCTCATTTCCTGGGTCCACAAGAACTTTCGATGTCAGTTTTGTCACCTGTAAAGTGAAGGTGTTTTTGTTTGTTTGTGTGATTTTTTATTTTTTTGTTTTTTGAGAGGCTTTTGCTATATGGCACGTGCGCTCTCCAGAAAGACAGACAGAAACAGAGACAGAAAACGAGAAATCACCCCCTGGGGCATGGCCATGCCACAATCCCTTCTCCTCCATTCTCCTCTCAGGATCTTGGGCATGTACACACATGTGCCCAAGAGTTTAAGCCACT